>JAQIWF010000459.1:0-18738 GCA_034694965.1 Ceratozetes gracilis
CTCTCTCCTTCTCGCTCTCTCCTTCTCTCTCTCCTTCTCTCTCTCTCTCTCTCTCTCTCTCTCTCTCACTCTCTCTCTCTCTTTTAGTAAATAATTAATGCGTTTATTAATAAAAAGTTTATTTGAAGTAAATTTAGGTTAAAATAGATATCAATCGCAAACCGAATATAATTCGATGCAATTTATAGTAATATTTAAAAAATGTTTTAAACTAATGACTAAAATGTGATAAAAAGTAATATTTAAGTGGATTTAAGGCACGAATAGTTTGATGGCCTTATATCGGATCGTCTCAGATATGTTTGATTTGTGACTAAATTTGAGCTCAATTTTGGCCATCAATTAGAAGACTTAGTTTCGTAATGTATATAACAATTAGTAATATCTGAATAAATAAGATTTAGTCCAAAAATATGACACTTATTATCGAAGACAGTATGAAGACAACCAAAACGCATAAACATATCATTAAAATTATTTTTTTCTGTAAACAAATTTAAATAAGACTTTGATTATTATATATAAACATTAATTAAAGGGTAAAACATTTGGAGTAACGGATAAATCAGGCATTCGTTGCATCGAAATAAATATATAAAATCTAAAACAATTTAAAAATAGTCAAAACAAAAGTAGAAGTTATGAACAATTGATGCGAACATCAGTTAAAATAATTGTCGACTAGTTTTATATCAAAAGAGGGAAAGCAAATGAAGGGGAGGACTGATTGTGGAACCACCTACGTAAATTGAAAGATTAGGAAAGTGATGAGTGCGGCCAACAGGACCAGAATTATCACAATTATTATTATCTTTTTCTAAAATAAAAAATATCATTCAATTCATGCATTAAAAGATTGGAATAGATATGAGACAATCGCAAAGAATTCATTGATTCCTGCAATTCTCTAATCAAAGTATTCAAACCATTAGTTAAATACAAACCTTTCGAGCTTTAGACTGGAAGGCCAGGGCTTTACTCGTCTGATTCTTTCCATCCTCGACATACTCTCGCGATTGAATCACTTGATTCTCAATCCTATTAAGCATTTCTCCCTTAAATCAAAATAAATTGAATTCAGTGATAATTAGATCCACAGAATTACCTGATTCTCGACAAGCATTGCCATATCTATAAACATATCATTTAGTTCTCGTATACTACTCTCCAACTTAATGATGTCCGCATGTCTGGCCTCTATGTCTGCCAACATCTGTTTCGCCTGTTTTGTGTCGGTTATGATCTGAAAAGATTAAGAAATGAGCAAAACGTTGTAGTAATGAGAGACTTCACCCCCTGGGTAAAAATGGCGGGATCCCCACTCTCCAGCATTTCCTCGAGTTCTTCATTGGTTGTGGATCTGCCGGCTGTGAGACAAATGTTATAAAAATGATTGAAAGAGTGAGGACTCACTGATTTCAAGTTGTCGTTGAATGCGAGCCTTACACTTCTCCCTGTATTCGACTTGTGTTTTGTTGTAATCACTCATAACTTCGACAAACTTTTGAGATAACATCGAGTGTTGATTCTTCTTGATTCTAAAGGCGGCGCTCATTGGAGATGTCTTTTCCAACTGTTCTATGTTTTGCTCGATCACTGATTTAATGTACAAAAAGTTTAAATCACTTCAGAATAACTAAAACCGTTTAAAACCTTTTATTTTTGAGCGGACTTTAGTCGCCACACGTTTAATGTCTGCCATCAGATCTTCTAATTGTTGTTTCACTTCTGTTGTGGAAAATGGATTAAAAGGAGTGTTAAGTGAATGACTGCATACTGTCATCAGTTTGTGGTGCACTCAGAACCGCCGAATGGATTTTCTTCACTTCTTCCACATTTGTCTGCATTTCTTCGATATCTTCTATAATCTGTTCGACCTTTGAGTCAGAAGTAATAAATTTTTGGATTAAATAAAATTGATTCGAGAATTCACTCCAATAGTATGAACCACCAGTAGTGCCACCAATAGTGTCACCATAAATATGAACCTCTGCCTCAAAGCACTGTCCATAACCTAATGTCAATTATGGACCATTAGTATCAACTTTTGGCTATTTTCAGCCCAATTGGTCCGCCCATTGGTTGATACTATTGGAGTCTAAGGGTATATATACTTCTTGAAAGAACTCTTCCATATATCCGCCCCTCTCTTCGAAAGTGACGAAAACCTCGTCATCGAATGTCTGGGCCTAAAGATCGTGACATTAAATGTAAAAAACGATTGAAATCAATGATAAGAAGTGACAGAATGTGAAGAAGTGGTTAATTACCGCTTTAAGGGCCGCTAATCTGTCTTTAGTCATATCGAAGTTGTTTTGAAGACAATTCTTCGGCCGATAAATAACTTATAAAACAATTAATAAACAAAAAGTGGGAATAGATTTGAAGTATACAAACAAATGACTTTCTTTACAATATTGGCGAATGTGGACGAGTAAGGACAATTTACATTCATATCACCTGTTGATTACACACAATAACATAAATTATAGTAACTCTGAGTCATTGCTATAAACCCAACGCATACTAGAGATGGCATTCACTGCACGACAGTAACCACGAGATTATTGTGTCAACCAATCACTAAATTTCTATTTCATAATATATTGCTTCCTAGACATCACTAAATGAGTGTGGGTATCATAATAGCACGATAATATAGATCACATTACGCTCCCACATTAAATACCATGTTAAATTAGCTTCCTACATGTAACTTTATATTGGAATCATTTATCTTTTTCAATTCTTTAGTGGATGCTAAAAGTTTTTGTTCAAAGAAGTTAATTACAAGGTATTCAATATATGGAATTTCTAACCCTAGTAATAGACCAAGGATGTATAACCAATACTCCATATAGAACTGGGTAATAGTAGAATTGTTAGAATTATAACCCAGATTTACACCAACAATGAGTTTATAAAGATAAAAGTGATTAATCAGTGAAAAAATTGGTTTATTTTGCTTTCAAATCAGTTATTTGATGGACTGAAGTGGGAATAAGTAAACGATGATGTATTGGATGAGTCCATTACATCACAGATAAGTGAGACTGATCATTTATTAAGACTTTATATTATTAAAGACTGTTAGAGTGAGGGCTTAATAATCTAAAAGTGAAAGCATTTTAAACCATTGGATATATTGTTCACTACACTATTGTATTAGTTTATATAATTGAATCATGTTCATTTTTAAAGGGTTTCACTTTGAGATGAAAAATGAATATATTGTATGTAAATTAAATCCATTTGTCAGTCTCCCTGAGTGAGTGCTCTATCCATTTACAAATGGAACTGGATATTTGGAAAGAGGAGTGGGAAGATGCGGAGGAGTAGAGTGGGAATGAAAAGTAATATCACGATAAAAGGTATTCTCTGAAAACTCTTAAAATGATGAGGCTAAATTGAGTAGAAGAAGTTCAAAAAAGGTTAATTTTATTATCTTTAATAACTAAAAAGTGTTAACAATTTTTAGTATTAGGTTTGAAATGATTTTCTGGAAGTAATGATAATTAAATTTGAATTAAATAAAGTTTAGAATTGAATTATTTATAATTATATTAACAATATTTATATTATAGTAATTGTTAGACACTATATATTCAATGTTTAATTGTTATTCAATTGTGATTCCAATATATCAACAATTATTTTCATATATTTATAATTGTTTTACAATATTTTATATATTTTAAAGAGTCTATTGAGTGATATTACAATCGCTATGAAGTATAATATCTGTAATGCATTGCTTTTAATGTATTTTATTGTCGTCTCAAAAATATTTTGTTTTCATTTTTATGTTCTTCTCTTTTATCAATATTTTTCACTTAAGAGAAGTTTGTTTCACAAATCATTGCAATACTAATAATAGATTTGAAAAAATGTCAATTAATTGATTTATGCGCCGGTGCTCACTCTATAACTCCTGTCCTCTTAAATCATATACAGAATATTCTGCATAATAGTTGTCAACAAAGGTTATGAAAGGATTTATAGTTTACTAAATTATCAATCAATAGTACGGGGAATATATTGCACAGGCATTTCATTGCTGATTGGTTATACGGTTCAGTCTATCCTGGTCACAGTTGTTTACACAATTTCAAACCACACAAAATTATTCAACGAATATGAAGAGTCAAAAGTTATTCAATAAATTTTTATTTCTCTCCAAATCTTATATAATATTTCATGAATCGCATCATATGTTTTGCATATTCAGTGTTATTATTGTTATTATTATAATCGAGAGTCAAATTAAGTTAAAGCTATAGGTTTTAATTAATTGGTCATTGAGTTTGTGTCAAGCAAAAATTATTCAGTGGTTAGACAATTGGAGTGTTGGAGTGGTCAGGAGTTTTAGGTTTTAATTCACATATTACTCGTTATGACTTTTCGAGATGAATAAACACCGATTAATGTTCTTATAATTTAATTCTTGCTCTTATTTGAGGTTTAGTTAATAATTAGATAGACTTTGAAATCAATAATGTTTTACACACACGAGTGCCAGTTATAGTCAACTTTCAATTTGTTAAAAATTAGTTATACTTATGACAAAAGTCTATTTGAAAGGCCTTTTAAATCAGAATCCTATTAATAATTGCTTTTAAAACATTTTTATGATAAATTCATTGAAATAATGCATTTATCAATCTTTTGGAAATGGATCTAGTGAAAGTATACTCTGTATACATCATGTTATTCTTCAATTTTGATCCTATAACTAAATTGGTGTTATTCTAGACTTACAACAGAGGAACTCATATTAGAATAGATTGTTGTGATGATAGCACCAACACATCGATAAAATTAAAGCGAATAAACTGTATGTCAAATGGCTTTCAAATGAGATCACAATTGAATCTCGTGTTAACACAACAATAATTTTAATAGAAATCGATTTCTTCCAAAAAAGCCATTTCTATTCGTTTGGTATAAATAGTATTGGAATGCAATACAGATTCTGAAGTCATTTTACGTGCCCTTCAGTTCTTCTTTGGATATATTTTAATATTTAGATTTAAATCAACACTAAATCCTTTTTCATTTGTTAGAAGAGAAAGTCATGCATTCATACAAAGGCAGGAATAACCAAATTAGCCCAAACCCCTCTGCAAATTAGTATTTCAAACTGATCAGGGTCTCTAGATTTTAAAGAGAAAATAGATTGACCACAACTTGCTTGTGGTCTAACATCTATTAGACATGGCTTGAGAATAGCCATCCCTGACAAGAGGCAAACTAGATATAGTGTCAAACATTAAAAGGCATTGAGTAAAGAAGCGGTTCCTCGACTACCAAATCATGAGATAAATGATATCATTTAATCATAAATTACAATAAAATTAAAACTTTGTCTCAAATATTATTTAAAAATAAGTTTCTTTTCAAAAATTCCTATTTTTTGCTAAACTGTTTGAGTTTGTCATTAGAAAAGGAAATCATAAAATAGTTTTGAAATATAAACAACAAATATAGAGATCATTAAAGTTGTCTATAATTTATTGGAAATTAATATTTTCAATGAATTAGAGATTATGCGGTATTCGTGTTATGTATACAGAGATATAGAGAGAAAAGTTCTGAATATTTGTTTGAAATTCAAATAAAACTTTTTACACAATAATATTATTTTGCTTTTTATAAGTAATGCATATAAAGACTCTTAGAAAGAGTGATCCGTCACTTGAGTTGTGCACAACTATTGAGACCAAAATCACACTAATATTCCGATTCGAAGTCATTTGAAGACAATTTTGACTTCAATTTCAACTAAAATATCTTTTGATCTCTTCCTAAGCTTTCGATAAATTCCCGACTCTTTCGTTGAAAACATTCCGTAAAACCTTTTTCTCTTTGAATGAAAATTTCAAAAACTTGACTCAACTTTATATTCGAATAAAATGATTGTGTTTTCAGTTTAGTCTTTAGAGGAAATTGAATATATTTTATACAATTTATGGCATTTATAGTATAATTGAATATAATGTTAACAATAATTAAAGTTTAAACAAGAATTGGAATAAATAATAAACAAATGAATGTAAAAAACCTTTTGTTTGATGTAATTCTTAATGAGATTTGAAAAGAAAAGACTAGTTATTATCGATTAGAATTTGAATTTCACTATAAGTCTTAGATTTCTACATAAAAATTACATAAAATTTGCATTTTTTCAATGAATTGTATCTTTCATAACAGTCTATGGCATCGTTCGCATCGACAGCAAAGTTAAGAACCATTTAAACGAATGTTTCGTTTTTCAAATGCTTTCAAATGAGATAAAAAATCACTGATTTTTCGTCAGAAAATAGGGAATCAAATGATTAGTGAATTTGAATAAATAACTCAAATATTTATCATTCAATCGAAAGCGCAATCAATTATTGACTGATTGAGAGATGAGACACAACTCTGTGAGTCATATAATGTATAATAAGATTAATTGTTTTTCCAACAACTTTTCGGATAGACTTTTGTTTGATTTTAGTTGTGATGTCATTATGTGTTCACAACTCATTCCAATATATAATTATATAATTAAATATTATATAATATAAATCTATTGGCAAAAGATTTGCACAAAAATGAGTTGTATTTATATAACAGAACTGTTTTACCATTTGTTGTGGCATTAATTGCGTGTATTTAACAGATGATGAGATGTAATGCAAATGCAAATTATTTTATTCACTTTAATAGTTATTAAGTGTGGCATTAGATGCTAAAAGCCAACCATTCCTCCGATTACTGATATCAATACGAATCCCAATATTATCAGACAAATTAAAATCATTATTTGCTTCTGTAAATCAAAAACAATAATATTTTAATCAATTTATCGTCTCTTTAGTCAACACTATTAATAAGGAAGAGAAATATTGGCGAAGAGACATACCCTCCGAGCTTTCCGTTGGTATTCCATAGCTTTTTTAGTGTCTTTCACCGCTTCCTCCACATATTCGAGAGCACTCGACACATGAAATTCAATTCTGTCGATCATTTCCCCCTAATATTCATACAATCATATTATGATTCAAATTTGAAAAATACTTTCTCAGGAATACTGAGAGCTATTCAAACAAATCACTTATAATTCAAACCAAGAATTGATTTCTCAATCTTTTAATGAAAGCGACAAAAATGTAAATCGAGATCAATTCAATCCCAATGTTTACCATTCAATAAAACGTAAGAAAAACCTTCAAAGATAACAAATCTTTGGCAAAATTGTCGCTTAAAATCTTATTTATTATATAATTGAAAATATTTGAGAATAAATTTCGGTATAAATTGAAAATATGTGAGACGTTAACCAACTCTTTACAGTTCTCTTGCTTTGAGTCTTAAGTAGAAATGGAAATAACAGTAATAACCTGCAAATTAACCGAAATAATTGCAAAATTGGTCACAATTTAAGCAAATCTATTAATTAAAAAGTAAACAATAAATTACTTCAGACGTAATCAGTTTGAAAACAAATCTCTAAAACAATTAAAAGAGATATAAATTAAAATGAATTGCTTTTAACAGAAACTCAAAAAATAAGATCATATTTAAAGTTATTTCTAATTATTGCATATAATTGACAAAAAGTGGTTCAAACTTATCTCAAATAACATTCTTTCATAATATCTATCAAATAAATAGTGATTAAAATATTTAATACTTTAAACATAAATATAATTCATTCGCAAATAATCGAAATTAAAGCGAGTATTGAAATAATTAAGAAATTAATACTTAAATAACACTTAAAATGAGATAAAACTTAAATACAACGAAATGGAAATATAAATAAATTTGTATTAAATTAAAGCGAATTTAAATTAATTAATAATAATAAACGAGAATTCGGTGGATAACCAAAGCCTTCTTAGTTATGATTGCGATAAAAGTCTTATTTTATCAGTCAATCAGTTTTGAGATAAACAATATTTAACTAAAAAGCGTTAAATTAAAATGAGTTAAAAGAAAAGCCGAACCATATGTCTAACAACTCATTACAAAAACAGATCAAAAGCAGTGAACAAAATAAAAGAATAGAAGAAAAATCATAATAAATGACTAGAAATGAGATCATTTCAAAAATAACAATCAGTCAAAAAAAATAACTTATAATTAAAAGAGCGGTGGAATGCCTTCAAATTGATATTCTATTAGTCATAACTCAGAACTTCTAAGGCTTTGAAAGAAAGGTCTGTCCAAAAGTCTGTCCCAATAGACTTCCATTAGATCGAAACAAATGCGAGAATTTAAATCGAATGAGATTTTGAATACAAGTCCGAAGAGATTCTTCCTTTTGATCGGTTATACAATCAAAATGCAGTCCAACAGTGAAACAGAGTTTATATAATTGACTAATTGAGGGATAATTTTCATTAAAAGCCGAATATTCCGCCGACAACACTGATGAGAACAATAACCAATACTATTAGACATATAATGATTAGAATTTGTTTCTGAAATGCAAACAAATAAAACAAATTAAGTATAATATAAGAAGCGATCGATAATACAATACTGACTCGTCTCGACTTTCGTTGGAATTCACGCGCCTTTTTGGTGTCCTGTTTGGCCGTTTCGATGTACTCTCGAGAGCTCTCGACATGATATTCGATTCGGTCTATCATTTCTCCCTATATTTCATTCGAGCAAATATTGCGTCAAATTATAGACTAATTTTAGACTAGATTTTAGATAAGCCTTCGACTGACAGACAAGAGTTTGCGGTCATATGTTTGCGGTTTAGAGTTAGAAATGGTATGCAATCAGAGGCCGATTAGACAAACGTTAGTACCGGACAATCAGACATATGTTTGTAGTGGTATCGGAGTTAGCGATGAATTGTGGCTTAAGTTAAGTGCATTCAGAAGAGAAACACTTAAAGAGTTGGTTAGCGTTTCACTTAAGTGTTGGTTAACTTTCATTTGGAAATTAGTCATTGGATTAAAGGAAATCACAAAAAGTTATTAAACATTTGATTGAGAAAACATTGAAAGCAAATAACAAAAGCGGCGAAACACGAAAAAAGGACCAAAAGAGAGCCAAACAGTGACCAAAAGAGGCTTTACCTGACTTTCGACAAGCATTGCCATATCCATAAACATGTCGTGCAGTTCTCGTATACTGTTCTCGAGTTTGATGATGTCCGCATGTCTGGCCTCTATGTCTGCTAATGTCTGTTTGGCCTGTTGTGTGTCTGTCATTATCTGCACAAACAGTCATTAGTTTAGTCATAACTCATATCCGATGACTCACTCCTTGAGTAAAAATAGCGGGATTTCCAGTCTCTAGCATTTCCTCGAGTTCTTCATTAGTGGTGGATCTGCCGGCTGTCACACAATCCAAATATGAGTCAAATAATTGAAAGATAGTGAGGACTCACTGATCTCGAGCTGTCGTTGGATGCGAGCCTTACACCTCTCTCTGTAATCCGTTTGTGTTTTGTTATAATCCGTCATAACTTCGACAAACTTTTGAGATAACATCGAGTGTTGGGTTTTCCTGATTCTGAAGTCGGCGCTCATCATCGATGTCTGTTCCAATTGCTCTATATTTTGCTCCATAACTAATTCAAAGACATAATTAAAATGCGAACCAATCATATGGTGACAATTAATACCTTTTAATTTGCCTCTGACTCTATTGGCTGTTCGCTTGATGTCTGCCATCAGGTCTTCTAATTGTTGTTTCACTTCTGTTGTGGAAAATGGATTAAATAGAGGGTTAAGTGAATCACTTCATACTGTCATCAGTTTGTGGTGCACTCAGGATTGCCGAATGGATTTTCTTCACTTCTTCCACATTTGTTTGCATTTTTTCGATGTTTTCTCTGATCTGTTCGACCTTTAAGTGAAAAGAGCACAGAATAGAGTGAAAAATATGGCTAAAAAAGTGTAAGAGAGTACACACTTCTTGGAAAAACTCTTCCATATATCCGCCCCTCTCTTCGATCCCGACGGCCACGTCGTCGTCATCCGTTTGGGCCTAAACCACATCCAAATGAAGACTCATTAGAATCACAATTAGAGTCAAAATTATCTCATTTTGTGATATATTGAGACAATTGTCATGAAATCAATGGTAATGAATAAAGAGGTGATAATTACCGCCTTAAGAGCCGCTAATCTGTCTTTAGTCATATTGACACTTGTTTTGGACACAAATCTTGTGAAGAATGGATAAACCAATCAATTGATAATCAATTCTCTAACGAAAGACACGAAGCAATCGGTATTTGGTTTCTATTTATTATACAATCGATTGATTGCTATTTGAAATCATTTAATAGTCTTTTGGTTTGTAATCCAAATAATAATTAATTGAAATATTGACTCAAATATTAATTATTATTATTATTACTATTACTTCAGTGAATAGACATTGAGTTTAGACTCAATTAGTCTGAGTTGACATCAATTTTGGTATTAAATTATTGGTATTTTGTTGAGTAATACAAACATCAATAAAATGATTACAAATTTTGATCACATTTACAAACATTTTCTCCGTTTAGTCATATCGTGGACTTCAATGTAAACACATTTCAGACAATAATTGTTTGAATTCTAAATATTTTATTAAATAATTATTAGATTTAAAAGTAAAGCAATGTTTGGATTCAATTAATGTGTAATTAATTTATTGAATGAAATCATGTTTTGGACGATTGAAGCGATCGTACGATTAGTGGTTACCACTGGTTAGCAGTGAATCGAGTGCTCACACACTCACAAGTGAGTCAACATCAGCTCAACACTGGGTGACAGCCCTATACGAGGCTCGAACCACACCATACCATACACTCACACTCGGGTCCACACTCTATACACCCATTCATATATCGATTCATTGCTTTGCCTGCAGTGCACACACAGATCGTGTGCTCTATTTTTGAGGGGTGGAGTCCACTCACGTGACCACACATTGCGTTATCCGTGACGTCTATACTCACTATATTCACAGACAATATAACCCAAACCTGTGTTATGCGGACCC
This sequence comes from Ceratozetes gracilis, assembly GCA_034694965.1. Lineage (NCBI taxonomy): Eukaryota > Metazoa > Arthropoda > Arachnida > Sarcoptiformes > Ceratozetidae > Ceratozetes > Ceratozetes gracilis. Next base: position 11,011 of record JAQIWF010000459.1, read on the forward strand.
CAACCCTTAATCAGACTCTTTTGCAGTCATTGATTGACTGCTCAAAACAGACCTCTTTTTTGATGAGAAATGTGTTGAACTCACTCTCTATGCCATCTGTTGCCCAACACTAACACAGAATATTCTGGGAATGCATTCTGTGATGGCTTTCAAAATCATTATCACAACTAAACTATAATTTGTTTCAAAATTGACACAAAATCGAAAGAATATCCCGTTTTTGACAATCAATTATTTAAATAAAAATCAATTTATTTGTAAATATTGTGAATATAAAGCATTAAAAGAGAAATAAATATATAAATAAAATATTAGGAAAAATAAAATATGAAATAAAAATAAAATAATAAATAGATTTACAATTTAGAGGAATAGAAGTGAGGAATGTGTTTGTGGGCTATTTTTGAGAGCAATTATCATTCCATTCCATTCTGCAGTCATTGTCCCCACTGTCCGGTCCATTGGTTTTGACATTCGTTTGATTTACCGAACAATTGGTCGAAATTTTGGGTTCGATTAGAGCTAAGCCTTCGTTTCGATAATTAATGAAATTGTTTTGATTTTCGAACTCATGTGATATCATGTGTTTGGAGTCGTAATCATAAGCGAACTGATCTCTGGTTTGTATTCGTTGTCTGTATTTCATTTGCTTCTGAGACCAGTTCTGAAACTTTCTGTTCTTTTGTTCATTTTTTCGAAACACTTTAATCGTTTCCTCAATTAATTCCATTTGTCTTTCCGTGAATTTGTCGAACAAATGGTTCCTCCGATGGAATAGAGTCTCCTTTAGAGGGAATTTGAACTGAAATATGTCTTTCGAATAACGAATTGAATTAACGATCCGAGAGATCCGAGTCATGACATTAGGGTTGACCTCAATGTTAGGCAAAGGATTGATCAGAGATTTGTTGGCATAGAAAGAACTGTTCACATAAACCGGTTGACTATACTTAGGAACCACATCGAAATACAGATGGATTTCCCCGATATGTAACACCAATTGCTCAGAGGGTATGTCCATCACTGAGTCCGACGAAGAGATGGCCCGAATCGGTGGCTCTGAACAAGTGATCAACGAATCTGAGGCCACGAATATATTGTAACGCATTCGCCATCTCTGGTAGTAATTAACGGTTGAGGTATAGAAACGCGGATAACGGCTATTGATTAACGAACACAACAGCAGACAATCGGAACAATTGAGTGAAGACAACCTCAACTCAAAGAAGTTATCCAATTGACTCAATGGCACCAAACGGTTCTGACAACCCGTCAACACATCAAATATGCCGACACTTTCCCCCCATTTCTCTAATAAACGATTCGAATCTTTCGGTTTCTTTCCTCTCAAAGGTTTGACAACAGATCTAAGACTCGAAGAACAGTACGAATCAGTTTCCAAATCTTGAATTTCATTCCAATCTCTTTTCGGATTCCTATCCAAAGTGTCGGTCACTCTATAGATATACCAAAGAAATGATCATTACTTCACTCACTTTGAGATCCGACTCAAGCAATGGTTCGAATGAAAGCCAATCATTGGATCAATGCTTGAGTCGGTCCTCGACTTAGGTTTGCATACAATTCATTTGTAGAGTCATTCACACCATTGAGGACACCGTTGAGGACATCATTGCTTTCGTTCTCTCTTTTCATTTCTTCGGCGGAGAAATCGTCACAATCTTTGAATTCATCGCTTGAAGTGTTGTCTTCACATTTGGTCCGATTGTCTGCTTCTTTGGATTCCATTGTATTGTCAAACAGTTTACGAACTGAACGGCAAAATCGGTTGAAAAACATTTGAATACAAATTAAATGAAAGAAACCATAAATACAGTCAAATCTCTTTAATACAAAACTTCAATATTGGTCTCTATTTTAGTAACGAAACTCTCAATTAATTGCTTTAAACCTATTAATGATAATCAAGTTGTCATTAATTCATTCCAATCAAAGATTAACTCAATTTAATTATTGTCAGTATTTGAGGGCTTTTATGGACTCAAAAGACATTCAAATTTGGATTGAAGTCAACAATCGATTAAATCGTTTGGAGTCAGTGGCGGAACAAAAATACATTTCATATTTGAATATCTATTGAATGCATAAAATGTCTCAAATGCTAACAATAATTAAATTGAGTTAATCTTTGATTGGATTGAGTTAATACCAAATGGATGTCACGAATAGATTAATGTAATTAATAGAGAGTTCCGTCACTTTAAAAGTTTCATTTCTTTGGCGCAAATCGTATCGAATATTGAGTTCAAAACCTATTGGAAAGAAACCAAATATCGAATGGTTTTTGGGGTAAAGTTAGAGGTCTTTGACTATAAAAGCGTTGAAAGCATTCGTCGAACGCTTTGTCTTCACTTCACTTCCATTTGTCTCTCAATTGCTTTCAGTTATAACTAATTGTCTGATAATGTAATTGAGTTAACCATTGATTATACCATTGATTATACCATTGATTATACCACTGATTACTCATTCAATTCAATTGATTTGCATTTAATGCAAATGTGTTTAAATGCAAATCAATTGAATTTCAATGAATTGAATGAGTAATGAATGGTATAATCAATGGTTTGATTGAACTTTTAGATGAATTCAACCAAATCTCCAAAACCTGTGAAAAGTGCGGCGAAAGAGTCGTCTCGAGTGAGGAATAAGAGAGTGAAAGACCCGAACGCACCGAAGAGGGCTATGACTGCCTTCATGTACTTCTCGGGCGACAAAAGGGCCGAAATCCGCGCCAATAACCCGAACTTCAAAATGCCAGACGTGGCCAAAGAGTGCGGCAAACTCTGGAGAGAGGCCTCCGATGAGTCCAAAGTCAAGTACCAGAAGATGGCCGAAGACGACAAAAAGCGTTACGAACGGGAGTCCAAAGACTATAAACAGTAATCGATGGACAGACAGACAGACAGTCCTTTCCTTCAATTCGTTACGAATTTTAATTTCTTACAAAAATTTTTGCTTTAATTCTATTTCTTAAAAGTTTTGATTAAATTAATTAATTTTAAAATATTTTGGTTTCCATTAAAACTCTTTTGTATTCTTTAATTCATTCAATGAAATAATTTTCAATAAAAACACTTTTAATAAATGAATTGATTATTGACGTGAAAGACAGCAGAAGTGCCGGTAATTGGACTGATTTTGCCCAAAATATTCTTGTGATCACCGAAGTATTGAATCCTATATTTACCACTGAGTGCGGTGTGAGGTATGTCCCAAACGATGTCCACTTCACTGTGACCTAAGACTGCATTAGTTCGGCGCCAAATGAATCTAAAGATTAGGTAATTAAATGTATTTTAAGTACCATTTGATTGAATGCATATTTACTTTGTCTCCCAATTGGCGTCAGTGGCGATCACATCCCATTCTGTGCTGTTCTCCCTCTGCTTCTCAACTGTCAAATAAGTGGATTCCAATTTGAGACCATTACGGGGATGGCCGCCAACGAACGTCACTTTCACTGTATTTCCCGTCTGATAAACAGAGTGTGCATTCGTTAAGACATCGCCTATTGATTCAGATTTTTATCTTTTAAATTCTTGTCTTTAAAATCAATGTATACCGAAATGATGACCCATTTTGGGACTGTCCAATATAACGCCCGGCTTTAATGTGATCTCTTCTTTTAAAAGATTAGGAAAGGGTGGACCGGGAGCTACTTTGGTCTTTTTTGCCATATTGTTGGCTAAATTAATGAACTGTTGAATATACGCCTGTAGAGTGTGGGGGCCATACATTGTAGACCCGGCCTCATAGCGTTGGATCTGATACTCTTCATAAGTGGCCACATAATTGGTGTATGTGTTGGCCAGTCCTGAGAGCACTACTTTCACTTTCTCTCCGTTATCTGCAAAAGCTTTAGTGATGGCATCTCTTATTCTACGGCCAGACATTGTAGTGAATTCTGCGGGCAGTCCAGCGATTACTATATTTCCTATCCTAATCAGTTGAGTTGGTACCAAATCAGGTGCCCATTGATAGGGGAACTTCATCTCTCCAACAGCTAAGAGGACGGCTTTTGGAGAATGACAATCAGTTATCTCTTTTGATGGTTTCGATATCAAATTGCGAACGAAGTCCCAAAAGGGAGACTCTTCTCCCTTATGTGTACCCTGGTGGAACTGTTTCCAACAATAAGTTTTATATTAATTCGTTAAAAGGGTTGAGTTATACCATTGAAGCCCCCTCTCCATCAGTAGTTCCGGCAGCAAAGGAAAAGCCCAGGGCTGGTTTGCAAGTCTTTACTGTCTCGTTAGCCGATAATTTTACCTCGAAGTTAGACATATCTATATTCTGATATATGAATTGGATCTGACCCTCAACTTTGTATTCAGTGCTATTAAACAACTCTTTTGCTTTGGAGTACTGTTTTTTGGCAATGATTTGAGTGCTTTCGAACATATCCTTTCCCGGTCCGAATGCTATGCAATACTCATTCTGTCCATTCAATTATCATTAGAACTATTGAACTCAAACTCCATTGACATACCTTTCCATGACAAGTACTCGTAACGAAATCACAGGGCTCTCCAGTATTAATGCATCTAGGTCCGGCTGTGTTGGGCGATGAGTCCCCCTCATTGGCCTGAGAAAAAATTGCAACAAATGGGCCCTAAAACACAACATTGAGAGTTAAATTGAGTATTTAAAAGTGTTTGCACTACTTTTCCGGGCAGTCCCTTATTATAGTCACTCTCGAAGAGGAGTGAGGCGTAGCCCTTATTATCACTACTTATTAAATGATTTGAATTGTTCATAGAGACGGCGTGGACTGCGTGCCAATTGATCATACCAAGGTTAACACCATTCGAGTCCACAAACTTCAATAACGACATCGACTTATCGGTGTTATACTTATATCTATCAAAATTTGAATTTTATTAGTTAAGGCTATTATAGTAACCATTTGTTGGATGTAATGGAAGAAATCACTTACTTATCCCTCTCCTCTTTAGGATTATTTGCATAACCGGCAGGACTTCTATTAATACTGGAGTCCAAGAGCTCGCCCTCATTCCAATATATATTCCCTGGTTTGAGACTAGTGTGGGCCCTATCAATACTCTGAGCAAAATTCAAAATTTAGAAATTGTTTCCAAATATTTGATAAAATACTTTAACGATTCCGTCGACAACGGCGTGAAAGCTATCGGGAATGAAGCCTTCAGTCGTCACTATATAAAGCAAATATTGAAAATATCCCCCTGGTCCCGAATGGGTGTGAGTGGCACTGATCAATATATTCTCATGGTGGTAGAGATCTTGATATTTTTTCTGGAGTGCTTTAACCACCTAGAGTAGTTAATTAATTAATTGATTACAACTTTTATCACTTGACTAATAAAACTGACTTCAATTTTCACAATTTGAGTGATTCCCTGAAGATCTGCAGTGATATAACATATTCTGTTACCCGACTTATCCACGACAATGACAGCTCTACTAAAGAGTCTCAAATGAATGCCATCGCTGTCCTGACCCAACTTTGCGTAACCCATCTATAATCCAAGTAATTATTTTTTCGCTTCAAATATAGTCAATTACCATGTTAATTTCAGCGGCAGGTCCAGTAATATCGGCGATTCCGACACCAATTTTGTATTCTGGATCATCGGCGCCATTAGTAACGGACAGCAAATACAGTCCCAAAAATAATGAGCAAACTTTTGAGCAAATCTTCATTTTTATAACAAAAGTTATTATGGCTAAAACTAGACGTAAGTAACAACTCTTCACTCATTAAATAGCATTCGAGTACATTGTGGTACAAATCGTTGAAATGCACTCAACAAATGACATTCAATTATATCACAAACAAACTGATGATAAGTGGAGTGCTTTCCATATCAATAGAATTAAATGTCAAAAAGAAAAGAATTTAATAAAACCAAACCAAGGGATCAAAAGCTCTAAATTTTTGATTATATGTGTCATTCATTTCATTTAAACATAAGGGTTCAGACACTTTAATGTGAAACCAGTTAATGTAATTTTAATATCCTGATCCATTTTTTTAATTTGATTAATTATATAGTTATAAAGATGGGCAGTAGTAAACTACCTTGGTTGAGATTTAGAGATTAGGTAGTTTGAAAGTCCAAATCTTTGCAAGATTAGTGTGTTTTCCCAGAGCTCGCGGTAGATTGTTTCTCATTCAGATTGAGCTGGCTTAGCAGAATAGCTCTTTAGTGACCCCCTGGTCTGGCATTTTGAAAAAATGGAAAACTTATTATAAAAAATGAAAACAGAATTTATTGCGAAACAAAATCAATGTTTAATTCAAATGAATAGAGAATTACATTTTGATACAAAACTTAAAAGAAATTCAAACCCAAATCTAAGAGAAAAGTTCAAACATTTGTAAATTCAAATATTAACAAAAATAGCTTAAAATCTGAAAGTTTTATATTATTTTGAAAAATTAAAGATTAATATTAATTCTAAGAAACTGAACTTATTCTGAGTGTATAATACAAATCCAATTTAAGGAAAGCATTGAAATTCAATATAATGTGATGAAAGTATTATAAGATATAACAATACATTTAATAAATAAATGACCATGCTCTAATTTAGTTAATAAGGACTAAATTGACCACTTATTTCAGGTTCGATGTCCACCGAATTGGTCATCTCTTGCACAGACTTTTGGTACAATCGATGTAAAGCATAACACTTTCGATGGTTTTGTCTGAGATAACGGATGGCGTTTTCATTCGTCATTTGTTTAACAATTATCTGATTGCTGACCACTTTTATGCATTTGATTAAATGCCGAACGAAGAGTGGATACAACTGTTCTTCAGCCAAATCGATGACAATATAGCGCTCGACGACGTCTGCAATATTTTAAATGAATAAATGGATTAATGGATGAATTGGAATACCGTGAGAATCGATGTCGAATCTGAGCCCATCCGGAGCCCCCTTTCCTAAGTTCATAGCGATTTGGATTAAATTACTGGAAGTCTTATTTAACTCAATAAAAACCAATGAATTTGTTTGATCCGAGCAATACATGAGGCGATTGATGTCTGAAATGGCAATTCTTATATTATATGTGAAACGAATGCCTAAAATGTTGGGAGAAATGGAAGTCAACTTCAGATATTGTCCACTCAATTCAACACAACGACAGTAAGACATAAAAGTGCCGAACAGTATGTAATTGGCTACGAATGATAGCTCTTCATCAGTGGTCTGTCCTATACTATCAGAGCTCTCATCCAATCCATTGAGAGAACCATCTGATTGACAATCAGCAGACAAATCGATTGGACTCATTGGTGGTTCAAAATCGGGAGAATCGCAAACAGAAGACATTTCAGAAGAGGTTTCCATTATTACATTGAATTGATTGCAATTGAGTTCAATCATTAGACAAATGATAGCAATCTTTGAATTTATCGAAATCTAAACGTCAAATAAGGAATGAATTGCACGAAACAGAAGACAGACTTAAAGTCCGTCCCATAAAAGGGTTTACCCCCCAGTTATACTCCAGTCAAATTCAATGAATTGGTCATTAGATATGACGACATCCAAATGTGTGATCCCATAAACAAATAAATACAAACAATAATTATAATTACAAACATTGACTCATATGTCAGATACCGTATTACCACGCAAGTAAGGGCATGCCCGTATAAGTGAGGTGGACCATTTTCGTAAAATCACGAGTCTGGTCTCTTCAGGCATACC
>JAQIWF010000460.1:0-18728 GCA_034694965.1 Ceratozetes gracilis
AGCGAAATTTTTTGGAAAAAACGTCATTTATGGGGGCAAAAACCCTAATTTTAGGGGGGAAAACGTAACTTTTGGGGAAAAAACTCTAATTTTGGGGGGAAAATCCAAGATTTTCACCCAAAAACTCAAAAAGATTTTCGCCTCGCTTCGCTCGGCAGGGGGGGAGGGTATACCTGTAATGTTAAAGTCTTAGAATTTTGACAGGGGGGTTTTCAAAATTTTTTCCGACAGGGGGGTTTAGGGCTGACCCCCCCCCCCCTTGGCCATCTCTGCTTAAGAATACAAAAGTTATAAATAATCATTCAATTGATTTACATATTTTTAAAGAATATTTTCATTTCTTATAAGTGTTGGCAAAGAGTTGCATAGATTTACAGAGCGATCAAAAAAAAAATAATTGTTGGCCAAACATATTCTGTTTCTTTTTGCTGTACATAATAATATCCCATTTCGAGAGGTCTCATAGAATTCAATTTCATTAAATCAATTAATTCATATATCTCTGGATTTCTATTTTATTTTGAAAACATTTTTAAATATTTGTATTTTTCTTCTCATCTCAAGACACGATATCTAATAGTTATCTAGTATCAAATGGTTATCCCAACAGAATTCCAATATTGTAATTAGATCATTTTGTTAAGTAAGACAATCATTATTGGATTTTGGATCTCTTACGAGATATGTCTGAAATTCATTGATTTGTTTCATAACATAAAAAATGAAAGTTTTTTTTTTGTTAAAAGTCTTACATTCCTATCATTAAAATCGAGATTAATATCTCCTAAAACACTATTAAATCATAAAATGTTTTATCTATAAAACTTTAATTTTCCTTAAAATATGTGTTAAAATCGATGGATGGGCTCTTGAAATGTTATACAATGATTACGTCAATCTAAGACAAGTTAAACATTCTCATCATTAAACTATTTACTAATTATAAACTGTTATGGGAATTAAGATAAGGGTCAAGTTTGATGAAAGTCAGTGCATATTAAAACTGATAACAGAGGAATACAGAATTGGATTATAAAATTGGACGTATTCAGTTTATCAGGGTAATAAAATTTCATTCACAACACTTTTATCGAACCTCAGAGAGTATTTTAGAGGTGTCCGCAAATATTGTTAACAGTTTGTAATTAGTCTGACATTAAAGTATGGATTACAGGAATGGTCGAAATTCCCCTACGACCTGAGGTACGAGATTTGGCAAATCCCCCCCTGGAAAAATTGTAAGGCAAAATAGCAAAGAAATGATGACCCTCTCAATTTTGGCGAAAAGCCTGTAGCCATCTTTCCTGAAAATCCGCCATTTTTGCTAATTTAGTTAACTTAACTGAATTTAACCTAAATTTTATGTGTATTAGGTATAAAATCGCTATCTTGGATTGGCGGCCATTTTACCCTCCTCTATACCGCCTGAGCATCTCGAAAATTTTTTTTATCCCCCCTGAAGTTCATCCTGGATGGCTATCCCCGAAGGATCAATTCTTTTGTTATAAATTATCTAATGTGCCTTGGATGCGAGAGCGTTATGAATTCACGGGTGTATTCCGGACTTATTTAATGTAGATCTAATCTGGTAATAAAATGGCATAAATGCAGTCGATTACCGGAAATTGCAAAACTCACCCTTTTATACTCCGCATTTTTTTAAATTCTATTGTGGCTCCTATTTTTTTAATTTGATGGAACTTGCTAGGAAATGATTCATCTTATATGAATGGTTCAACAATAATATTCTCAAATTATCATATTCTATGTCTTTCGGTAAATTGATTTTGGCATAGTTTAATATCGCTGCAAGGTAAGCAAATACTGTAAAACTCAAATTAGCGTGATTATTCTTATAACAGCATAGTTTTAACTAGAACTCTTCTTAGCAGACCGAATATCAGGGGGATTTTAGATAATTTGAAAATTATATCTAGAAACGTATTAATGTTTTATTTTGTATAATAGATATCAAAATTTTGGTGATAGTGTTTAAAGGGATACCCCTTTGGAAACCCTGGTTTAAGCCGAAAATGTAGTCCTGAATCGTCATTATTGTTGTTTTTATGCAATAATTGACTACATTTTCAATACATAAATAAGAAGAGATATGAATAAATGATTTGCGCATCGAATGAGATGCTCAATGGTTGTAATGGTATATTTAGGGATGACTTGGTTGTTTTCTAACTAGACATAGACACTGGGCTCAGCAAAAGTGGAGTGGAGTTCTCACGCCCTCATTTTCATTGTGAGGTCAAACAGCGATATAATTGAAGTGCGAGTATTGGAGAACACGTTTGATGTCCTCCGATATAATATATGCAATGAATCGAATTCTTAAAAAATAAATCACTTCTTCAGCAAAACATAATGAGAGTTAGTCTTTGCATTTCGACCAAAGAATTCCTTCAAACAGTTCTCAACGGGTGGTCTACTTTTCATATGATTTCATATAACACATTAAATTCCTCGCAATCATTGAAAGTGTAAATTGTTTATCAAATAATGGCAATAAATAGCAATCGTTTATCCTTTTGCACAATAGGATTATGTAATGCAGTTAAAGGCGATCATTGCTTCAAATCATTCAAAATTGATTGTAAGCCAAATAAATAATTATAGCAACAGTTATGCTCTGAATTGCAATAAATTTCAAACAATTATCATCGATGGCCAGACTCTCCAACGCTGGAGGTCTCAAAACATCGTTCATCCAGAACTTCTAGGGGGTATACGGGTGGGACAAAACTAATCTTCCAATTGGTATAATCTAGTTCTCCAAACCATGCAACTTTTTGGAGCAATCTTTGAAAGTTTTCTTTAAATTTTTGGTGTAATAGTAAATAAAAGATAGAAATGGTTTGGATTTATGTAAATTAAAGTGTGAGACAAAGCCCCGAATGATTGCTTCCAAAAGAGATTGCTTTGAGATACAACTAAAACGAGTTAAAATTGATGGTCTGTTTGAGTCACGACTGGTTTGAATGTTTGCATAAAATAAAAATATTGATATATCTGTGGATAATCGGGGAGAGTATTGATGAGAGAGGTTCGCGACATCAGCCGACATGTGCCGACGGTAGTTAACACCTACTAACCAAACTCATGCAGACAGAGCTGTTAGTTATTCGCGAGTTAAGGCTTCACTGTCTGAGTGAGTCTGAGCTGTTCCTGTGCTGTTCCTGTGCTGTTCCTATGCTCTTCAATTGATTTGGCAACAAATTTAGTAAAAAGTTAATGGGCGAGGAATATTAAATAACAGCAAACAGGTGTCCTTCGCCCCCGCAAAACCCACCTTATATTTCGAGTGACTCTAACTTTTATACAATACTCAATGCGATCGAAGCGATCAAAAAACTTTTCAACAAAACTTCAGACAATTTCTATGAAAAGGTTTTATATTTTCATTTATGAAGCGTTTGATGATCTGCTGATAAATATATGAAAACTTCTTAATTTGGTCCATCCATGAGATCATATCAACAGATTATATGCTTTTATCCAAAAATATTTGATGGCATCATATGTTGTATGCAATGGAGTTCACTATTTCTAGACAATATTGTGCAATACCTGTGCGATAACTATTTGTGAACTATGTATGCGCTCACAGTTTCCAAGTCAAACCAGTTTTTTCTCCTTTGCTTTTGTAGAGCTATAGTATAGCGTCATTGTCTGTAAATCGAGAGATTGGGCGTTGTTTTAATGCAATTTACAAAAATGAACAAAAATCAAAGCAAAGAATATCAATATAAGTGCAAAGGAGCAAAGGGTACAACAAACTATTTATGAGACCCAGCTCATATCGCACACAATAAATGCAACACTAATTATCCTCTCTCCTATTGTCACATTTCTACACCAGAATTCAATCCATTGCATACTTTATGTGATACTCGCCTTAAATTACAAATATTTAGTCAAACAATGCGAATATGTTTTACAATTCACACCATTTTATATGGACTACAAATTACTCGTTAATTAAACTACATTTACGCTACAATTGAGCAGAACTTTTGTAACTGTAGTGACATAACTCTCATTATACAAACCCAAAGTAGTCTACAATTTGAATATATTTTCATCAAAGTTCTATATCTAACATCAGAATTTGTGCATGATACTTTTCTACTTAATTTAGGTAAATATTGACCATCTTAATTGTAGGAAATGGTTGAGAATAAGCCTATTTATAAATACATCTAATAAGTAAAGAATAATTTAATACCAAGACTAGAAAGGGTCAATATTTGCATTCAGTTTATTGGGGTTTTAATTAAGTGTTAAGGTATAAGCCGGGAAACATTTTAAATGATTTTCAATTAGATGTTTGCCATATTTTGATGAAAACACGAGCAACTTGAGGACATCACCTTGGTGTGTCTTTTACAGCAATGGTCAGGGAGAATACTCAAAATTTCCCCTGTTGTTGAAAATTTTGGATATCCTCCTCCTTGTCGCGGGGCTAACATATAACAATATGTCTATGGACTAGATCCGTAGGGAAATTCGTAAAAAGTTGCCTACCCTGATCACCCTTGCCGTGAAAGAGCTTGGCGATCCCTGGTCTTTAGTGAGATTGACTATCTTTAAGTATATTGCCGTCGGAGACAAGTAATTCGGTTATGAGTTATGTTTGAATTAATGACATTATTCTAAAAACAGTTAATATTTGCGTTTCAAAAGAGTTATTCACAAAACAATTATTATTTTAAATATTAGGAAACCTTTAAAAATATATTTTTGTCAAATAAAGGAAATGATAATAAATGAGGAAAATTACATTCCTTTAGACAGTTGTCAATAAACTGAATATAAATTTGAAACACAATTTGATAATTGAGGTAATATTCTATAAGTTGTCATCATTTCATACCTTATGAAAAGTGAAAGAAGAGTTGAGACAAACGGAGTGCAAAGCAGTGAAGCACCAAAAGTGTGAGAAATCCTTGTTGTAAAGTAGACTGGTCAATTTGATTCACTTAATCACAAACAGAAATAAGTAAACAAATAAATTGGTGGATGACTGGGATATGCAATGTTTGAAAGAATGGAATAAGTGATCAATAGATTGGTTGCCAACTGTTGTGTTATTAAATTTTGTTTGCAATTAAACGAAGCATTAAAATCAGGACAACTTGAAAGGTCACACAAACTTTAAAATTAAGACTTACTGGTTGTTAGTTTAGATGACGTGAATACAGTCTAACGACCCTTTACTTAACCGAAACTCTGGTTAAGACAATGGTAACCGTATTGAAGGCATCGGCTCTGGGCATAAAACTCAGCCATGCATTAAAGGCATAGATCGCATCTCTCGCCTGCGTTTTGTCTGTTTATTGGTTTACACTATACTTAAGATTAACGCGAACTCAGATTATCAAAACCCAAGCCTTATATAACAGGTATATATTTATGCAATAGTTTCTAAACTCTATGATGAAAGCATTCCGTCTAAGGCTGTGTCTTATTTTTGTTTCCACTAGTGTACAAATAGGATCACCAATGGGCTTAACACTATTTATTTCACAACAAATATTCCATTAAAACTACTATTTAGACTCCAAATCATTAACCTTGTAAATTTTTCCTCGCATCTGACTTTGGACAATTTATCTGTTTATTACTTTTTTGGGTTGAAAATTATTAGAAATATACCTAAATTAATAATTATCTTGGTTCATATAGTGCTGTTATAGTCATATAGTTAACATAAACAAGAGGCGCACTGTTTTTTACTAAAACTTCGTTATATTTAAGCTAATCAGTGATTTTTAGGTTGGTTTAGGTAACAAAATAATACTAAATTTAATTTCATTTTAAAAGTTTATTTTATCATTAGAAATATGACCAATCACAACAAAAATGAGCTTTATACTTAACTTAATAAATGTGGAACATTAAAATAATTTATCAAAGAATCAAGGGAATTGTAATTAAAATATTGAATTTAATAATATGTAAATTTAATGAAACTATTGAATAGCTATTTAGTCAAACACATTATATGTGAAATGTGTTTGGTACAAGTTCGGAGAATTCTTAACATTAGAACTTTTCAAACACTAGTAAAACAAGAATATCCCACACATTCTGGAGTCACACCTGAAAAAAACTTATGAAGTTTTATAGCTATCAATGCTTTGCTTTAATTTATTCCAACAATCTTTGGATCTTTTCATACAATTGACTCAAATTAAAAATTTCGTTCAATATTTTCAAAACTGTGTCTTCACTTCATTTGATTACCCTTTTGACCAAATCTCAACTTAAAAAAGATTTTAGTACAATATCTTAACTGTCTTTCTATTGTGACTAAGTTACCCAGGATGAGGGTGTCTAAAATATCCTTATATAATAAATAATTTTGACAATTTGCATTATTAACTAAATTCAGAACATTACCCGGTTATACAGAAAACAACATTATCTCCGTAAAAATAAGTAGTCTATGTCATTTAAAAATAAATACAACCAAACTATATAATTGTATACATTCATAATAATTCAGAATCTTTACTTGATTAGTCTAATTATATTAATTTACTCCAATCGTCTTTTAATTTAAAAACTGTAAAATTCATAAGAAAAAGAATCATCAAATAGAATCATAAAAATGATCTTTATATAAATTAGTAACCAAGATCATTTTTACGATAAACTTTAACTCTTTTGTGTTTTATTGTTGAACTGTTTTAAAAAATTGGAGGAAATATCAAAATCGAGTTCACAAGACTTGATAAGGAATTAATGAAATTATAGCGACACTAATGCCATGATTTCAATAAACAAAAGCATTAATAAAATGAAAATCACTTTAAAACGCAATCGATTTGATGACAGATTAATAATGATTTTATTGATTTATTATAGCATTTATTTGAGTCAATGATTTGATGTAAGGTTTACCTCAATATTTCTGCCAAACATATGAAACCGGTTTTTAATTAATAGATAATTCATATGAATTAATCGATTCGTTAATAATTTAATAATTGATTAATGTTTGCTATAATCCAATTTGAGCTCTATTTTACTCATTTTACTCTTTCAACTTTTAAACTCATTGAAAGTAGGCCAGAATGGGCCAAAAAAGGACCAAAAAGTGCCTCTATTTTGAAATAAAGTTGGTTATTGACATTAGAAGTCATATCGTTGTTGAGCACAAATTTTACCAACTTCATTTTGAGATAATTGGAAAACTTTTCTATTGTTATCCTGGACTAATAATATTGTATTTTTAAAAATGTGACAATTCACTTATTTACCATCTATCACATTTAGAGGTATTGACTATAATTCTGTTAATGTTCTTTAACAGATTATTGTAACAAGGTGCAAGTACTTAATTGTAGTTAATTTTAAATTTGTCTTTTATTAAGAAACTTTAACAATATGACCATGTTTAGATAATCATACTTATTTAAGAAATGCAATGATATAATAGTGTTTAATCATTGATTGCAAGCGGTTTGAATGAAAATTAATATACTGTTAATGGGAAAAGTGTTAAGGTATCTCTCTCGAGAAAGGGTTTTGAGGGCATTTTAGGAATTAGGGAAAAATGGTAAATTCCCCCAAAGCTCTTCTTTTTAGTATAACAGTTTTGAAATTTGCGAAAATGTATGGGTGCTAAATGCTAGATTAAATAATATTATGGTTTTGATCACATCCTGGTAATGACCCAAAGTAAACCAATTTGGGGTATGTATGTGGAGAGCCATCTAATGATTGTATTGAACAAAGATCTCCCCTTAAATGTTACTTCCCTTCAGAGCAGTGATCTCTGGGTTTTCCTCGATGTTTGGCGCCACCGATGATATTAATCCCGAAAATGATGATAACATTTGTCATCGGATTAACTCTTAGATAACAAACTTTTAATTTATATTTAGATTTGCCTTAAATTCAAATCAAATTTTATACACAATTTTGTAAACAATTTTGAAATGTTTTAACAAAATTGGATTCAATTTCTTAAGCGAAAGATTTGCTCAAAAATTATGATTTGAACCTAAATTGTGGTGATCTTCAAGTGATGTCCAACACCTATGGCTTCATTAGAGGAAGAAGTATCTAAACTACAGCTCTTCAAAGAAGTCCAGTTCTCGTTGTGTGAAGACGTCATCCAATTTGAAAATGTATTTCAACTCATTTTAAACGCTTTTCAAAACTATTTCTCTGTTCTTCAGGTGAAGAAGTTGTTGCTGTCGGGCGGCGCCAAGTTTTTGAACTACCTGTCCGATAATGTGACGCATCTTATTGGAGACAATCCGGACCACCACTCAGTGTCAGAAGCGGTCGAGATATACGAGAAACCAGTGGTCACCGTAAGTACCGCCGATTCATATCTATTGTTTTTATTCGCATTTTTATTCTTAGAGCCGATGGGTTTGGTTATCAGCAAAGGCGTCGACACTTCTTCCGTAAGTGTATCCACTATTTGGCACTAAAATGAAATTAATTGATGTTATCTTCAGAATCAGTGGTTTTTCTCCCTTCAAGAATCAACTTTTCTCAAACATAATCGGCTGTCCGTCCAATATATCGGGTGTTGACGTGCAGTCCTTGTGGGCAATGATTACATATTATGGCGGAGCCTTTCGATTGCAATTGGAGTGGGACTGCACTCACTTGATATGTACAAAACCCGAGGGCTTGAAGTACGACAAAGCGGTTCAAACCAATGATAAGATCAAAATAGTGACTCCCGATTGGGTCATCGATTCGGTTAAAAACAAGTCCCTTTGCGATGAGGACCTGTACCACCCGAGGCTTCTTATATTCAATAACCAGTCTTCCATTTCTGTCAAATCCGAACTAATAGAGGGGTCGATCCCATCCATTGTAACAACGAGTGGAGCCTTTGTTTCATCGGGTGTCACACCACTAACCAGTACTTCAATGACACCACAATTGGCACTGAGAACAGTCACTCTTCCTAACACTGCAATGATAACTACATTTTCTTTAGCACAACCTCCACAAGTGAGTCCCACTACAGTTCAGGGAGGAAGGGTTCGTGTATTTCTGCCGCCTCAACATCAGGTTAGGCTCATGCAAATGAAACAAAACCAATTCAGACAACTCGGTCCCCAACAAATGGGACAGTCATCACAACAAGTAGTCAGCGTTCAACAGATGATTCAAAGACAAGGCGTTGGACAACAAGTGCCTCAACAGACACAACAACATCAACAGGAAATGGTATTAGAAGGACAGCAGTGGACTGTTCCCCAGCAGTTCGTCAGTCAGAGCCAACAAATTACAAGTCAAGGATCGCAACCGATTCAAGTGATATCTCAAAGCGGATCCGATTTATCCAAATTGAGACCAATGGGCACAACAGCAATGTCTCAACAACAGCCCCGTCAGGTCTATTTGGCGGTACAACAGACTCGTCAGCAACACTTCATACAAGTGCAGTCCCAACAGCCACAGCAAAGACCCCCCTCCAACATCATTATACAACAAAGAGCTGCCACTCATACCAATGTCCAATCAGTACGTCTACAACAGGCGCCGCAACATCTCATTCAACTGCAACAAAGACAACCAATGAGTGTTGGGTCGGCTCCTTATGTGAGGGCTCCCCAACAGATCATTATTCAGCAACAGAACCAACAGGCGATTCAAAGACAGATACAAATACAACACCAAAATCTTCAGGTCTATAACTGGCACTCAATTATTCAATTTATTCATTACTTAAATCTATAGACAAATCAAACTGCAGGACAGCCACAATTGGGGAATCTCTCTCACGCACAGATCCAGCCACGAATGGCTGCGCAAAGAATGCCTCAACAGTTTGTCCAGCAAGGTCAAATGAGAGGTCAACCGGTTAGGGGCCCAATAGCCGGCCAGCAAATCATTTCGAGTGCAATACCTTCAGGTCAACCACGAGTTCTAATGAGAGCTCCGACACAATACCCAATTCAAGGACAACAGCAGTTCGAAGTACAGCAACAGAACTCTCAGCAACAGTTCATTAGAACCCAAACCCCTTCTGGTCCTCAGTTGCAATTCATTCGCGGCCCGCAGTGGTCAGGGCCTCAGGATCCGAATGCGGGTCAACAGCAACACTTGACACCAATGAGACCGCAACACATTTTGGTTACGACCGCAACACAACCCCAACCCACTCAGCAACAGATTCTGCAGTGGCAGCAACAGGACATCCAAAGACGACAACTTATGCAACAGCAACAGAGTCAGCACCGGTTTCAAGTGTCTATCGGCACCACTCAGGACAAGGTTAGGCCAACTGTTAGTGTTGTAAGTGTGAGCTCTTCGGCCAATACAGATAGTGGTGCGGCGACTTCAACCTCAACAGTACGCATAGCGCAAACACAGCAAACCATTGCCCCCAATATATCCCTTTCCAACAGCCAAAGCAATTCGAGTACAGTTTCTGTGTCAGCACAAGTAAGCCCTGTAAACACTGCCAACACTACACCGAACACTACTGTCGCTTCTCCTGTAGTCAACCCTAAGACCAAAACAGCCCTAGCTAATCTGCTTAATAACCGACTTCAGAGCGGGAATTCCGGTCAGACTAAAGGTGACGGAGGAAATACTTCTTGTGACGGCTTTCCTTCTAATGTTTCCAGTTCTCTATCTTTGTCCTCTACTTCTTCTTTGCCAAATAAGACAGGTTTTATTGGATCTCCCGGTGTGGTAAGGAAGGCATGTCTTCACTCATTCGTTCTTTTGTTGTGTTTTGTTTTAGTCGTCTTTCGGTTTTAATAACTGTTATGCTATTCATAGAGTGGTTCGCATCTAATCATACAATCAATGCATGAAATGTCACATCCATTGCATGAATTTATCACTAATGAAGAGCCAGTTATCACTCCTTCCGATTATTTCAGGCTTTACCCACTGGAGAAGTGGTCCAACACATCCGTCCCGACGACTCCCACCTCAATCAAAATCCAGTCATTCAAATAAGATTCTATGGTTATGACCCCAGAGTTCAAATACCGAGTGACCTGTGCTTATTGGGATCAGTCTTCTATATAACCGGCTTTGAAAAACTGGTCGAATCCAAACTCATTGAGTTGTGGATCAAAAAGATTATTAAAATGGGAGCAGAGGTCGAGAGTTTATACACTCAACGGTGTACTCATGTCCTGTGCGAAAACACTTATAATCCTAACGTACAACAGGTCTGACCTCTCTTTTTGTTAAACAAATTAATAATTAAACTCATTTTGAAGGCAATAAAAGAGGGAAAACGTTGTGTTTCCGTTTATTGGCTCAATGAAGTTTTCTTAGTCAAGAAGATGTTTCCGCCATCGAAGGCATTCCATTTGCCGTATGCTATCGATGAGCCCAAGACCTGCAAGCAACATGTATTACACTTTATTTGAGTGGCTTTTCTCTATTCTATACTTTATTGTCTGTTTAACAGATCATTTCAATCACTGGATTCGAAGGAGAGGAAAGACTGAGAGTTAAGGAAATGGTACTGAGAACTGGTGCCAAATATACCAACTATTTGACACAAAAAAATACAATCATTGTCTGCAAGAGGTTTGCCTCCACTGTAAGGCTTTCAAATTCAATCAAATTTGACTCAATTATAGACCTGAAGGCGAAAAATACAGAAAATCTATTGAATGGAGACTTGCGATCGTAAACCTGGTTTGGCTTCAGGACGTCCTTTTCGGTCACTTTGATGGACAACTTCTTTCAAATATTCCGAAGAAATACCAAAATTTCGATTTAAAAGAGCCCTTTAGAATAGAGTACTCAACTGTTCCTCATTTGATGAATCCCTGGCGACAACCCATTCGACTTTCAGACGATTACATTAAGAGTCGAATCGCGGAGAAGAATGAAAAACAACAGAATTCAAAGCCAGCGGTCGAACCAAAGAATGAAGAGGAAGACAATAAAAAGTTAATCATACCGGAAGAGGATACAAATGAACCCAAAAATAAAAAACCTAAACTACAATCCGACAAAAGCCCAGTCATTATCAAAGAGGAATCAGTTCCGATAGCGACCAACAACTCATTGCCAGCACTTCTGACACCGAATACAGAAGAGACGAAAAAAGTCAAAGTAGTCATGACTTCGATCACAAACAATAACAGACAAGAATTGCGTTCAATTATTCTGAGTTTAGGCGGAAGAGTCACTAACGGTAACGACTGCACCCATTTGGTCACCGACAGAATCGCCCGAACTGTCAAATTCTTGTGTTGTCTGAGTTCCTCCAAATTTGTTGTCACTTCCGAATGGATTATCGAATCGGGAAAACAAAACCGATTTATTGAGGAAACGGATTATATATTGAATGATATTTCGGGTGAAAAACAGTTTGGTTTCAATTTAAAGCACTCTTTGAGTATAAAAAATGGACAGCTTTTCAAGAATTATGTCTTTTACATAACCAATGGATGCATACCTTCGCCAAAATTGCTAAAAGACATTGTGGAGAGCGCTGGCGGTCGTGCAGTCACTTCATGCAGACCCACCAAAAGACAATTATCTCGAATGAAAGAAAATGATTTGAAATTCTGTGTCATTTCGTGTGAGAATGACCTCCACTTATGCGATATATTCTTCAGTCGACAAATCGGTGAGTATTTTAACCTTTGATTTAAATATATTTATGAAATGATTTTATTTGCAGACGTATTGAACGTAGAGTTGGTTTTGTCGGGAGTTCTCAAACAAGAGCTCGACTTTGATTTATATTCTTTCAAACAAAATATATTGAAAGACAACTAAAATACTAAACAATAAATCAATTATTTCTTTGCATTCCGTTTACGTTTTGTGCCGAATGTTGTGGAGTTGTGTTACCGATGAGACCAGTGCTGGCAATGTTGGGTCCGCTTCCGTCGGGACTGTGTTTTTGTTTCTTCTTCTTCTTATCCTTCTTCTTCTTCTTGCGTTCTTTGTCGTCGTCGTGTCTCTTCTGCTTCTTATGTTTCTTTTCGTGTGACTGAACCATATCTGCCGTCTCTGAGTGTGAGTCATGTGAAGGCGTTTCCCCAGACTTTTGTTTATTCTTCTTATGTTTGTGTTTCTTCCTCTGAACACTTTGACTCATAAACCTGTACTGTTCCGGAAGCTATTCCAACAATGGTTAACATCATTATCCACTCAATACATATATCAAATAATGGACAGACCGGTCCCGCATGAAGTCGGAAGCCTTGCAATTGGTTTGAAGTCAATGGCAATAACTCTTTGCCCCCAATCGGAGGCTTTTCTATTAGTAATCGAAGTGAACTGAAATCATATGTTAATTGGTTTCTAAATGTATTCAGTTGTGAGACCTGTTGTCGTGATGTCCAGAAGTGTCTATATTTCCGGGAAGGTTAGGCAGGAAAGTACTCAACTGATCCTTGACTTTACGCCCCGAGAACTTATTGTATGAGTGCTCCAAACTGTTCTTCAGCAACAAATTGACAGAACCGGTCAGTTCGCTCTCAGCTGATCTCAAAAGATAACATTCAGTAAATACAAGAAGAGGTGAGAAGTGGTGACAGACCGGGAGGTTCTTTCATTAGATAGAATGGACCCGAATGGACAATCACTGGGGTTTTCCCCAATGAAATGGTGGTCTTCAACGTTCCCGTTGAGTCCTGTCGCGGAACAACTGGCGAGCGATTACCGCGAGGACTCGATTTGGGTGAACACGACGGGTCTGGCGGTCGCCGAACCATTTCAGACATCATTTTGGACGAGAATTTCGGTGGAAATCAATTAAAACTATAATTTACTTAATTTTATGCATTTATGGCAAACAAAAGTCGTCGGAAAGGGAGTCAACACATGAAAGGAGTGACTTGAGAGGGGGTTCCGACACTCTTCCTATTGTTGACAATCTTGAGGCCAAACAGCCCTCAAATCAAAACAATGACAATACGTATTGACATTCAGTATATTAACAGACAATACGTCTCAACACTGAAATGGGTTTCTATTAAATAATGTGAAGATATGTGAAAAGAGGGGCAAAAAGTGTGCGAAAGAGAGCGTAATATGTGTTGAGGTATCGATTGACTGAAATGTCAAACAGACTATCATTGAGTGTTGACCTCAACTATGAGTCAAATTAGTCTTCAATTGTATTCAAGGTTTAAATCATTTAATAAAAAGAAGTCAACTCTTGTTTGCTATCATATAATGAGTCATAAGAGGAGTGAAAATGACTTAATTCTGGTCTAAACTGTCGGTCATTATAACCATTGATGTGATTAAAGTAATTGCAATCAAACTAATGGCAAATCAATTGTTTCAGTGGTTTAACAAATTCACAGTTGTTTTCATAGCATTTCAAATATCAGTATTGATATTAAATAAGTTATTTATTAAGTTATTTGTAATTTTAATGCAATTAGTCCTCGAAAGCAATACTACATTAAAGTTATGGCAAATATTAGCTGTAATTCAAAGCACACCACAAATCATAAACAGGTATTTAATGGCCAAAAGTGAGCCCAACTCTGATTACAATACTATTTGTTAGGAATTCAAAGCCAAACCAAATGAAGTCAGTTTTGATGAATCCATTTGTTTATTGCCTTCAAATCTCAATCATTTAAATAAGTCTTCAAATCGCAACTCATGTCTGTCGGAAACGACAACCATTACCAGCAATAAAACAAATAACAGAAGAACTCAGAGTCCACCCGATGGGGGCTGGGGTTGGGTAGTAGTGTTCGCAAGCTTTATGATTAACCTTATATCAGACGGCATTTCCCTCTCATTTGGTATTATATACATCGAATTAGTGGATCATTTCGGCGAAAGCAAGAGTAAGACGGCATGGGTTGGCTCCCTATTCCTATCTATACCTCTGATCACTGGTCCCATTGCCAGCGCTTTGACGGATCACTACGGATGCCGTCGAGTGGCTATATGTGGATCCATAATGTCTGCCACGGGATTCATCGCCGGACAGTTCGCCACTCGAATAGAACACCTGTTCATAGCATTTAGTTTTTCGGGATTGGGTTTAGCCCTCTGTTACGTCACATCAATCGTAAGCGTCGCCTATTATTTCGAGAAGAGGCGATCTCTGGCCACTGGTTTAGCCGTTTGTGGTTCGGGTTTTGGGACATTTCTGTTCGCACCGCTCACTATATATCTCTTGAAAGAGTACGGATGGAGAGGAACTCTTCTCATATTGGGTGCAATATTTCTCAATATAGTCAACTTCGGGGCCTTAATGAGAGACTTAGACCTGGATAACACTCAAAGCAATGAAAATATTCGTACCATTGATACCGAAAGGGCTGACAATAAATGTGATAATAATTGCGTTTCCAATGATTTGCTTCTCAACACCAAAACTATTAATAAGATCTGTAGTGAAGATGAAACCAATGAAGAGGAACAGCCGATAGCAGCTGACAGACGGTTGTGCTCATCGTTGATACACATTCCCACTTATATTCGTCACAACGACTCTAATAGTGTTTCGCACGAAGTTATCTCTGAACTCACTCTCAAAAAGGGCGGAACATTAAGACGACTTCTGCAGCGCTACCCAAAACTGGTCGCCTTTTTTATGCCTCAGGAGTACCAGAATAACGACTCAAACGTCAAAAATTCCCAAAATTGTGAGGCTTTTAGTCCTTCGACAAAGACATCAAAATTGGATAATATTATGATTGGATCGAAGAATAATTTGAATAAAGTATTGAATCGAAAGGAACCCATTTATGAAGTAAATGTCAATTTGCAGCACAGCCTCCCACCCATTGAGTTATCACCACTTTCTTCAAACTTCTTGCGAAACCTTCGACTGCAGAGGGGAAGTCTCACCTATAGAAGTGCAATGCTTAACATTAAAAAGTATAGACTCCGTGCCTCCAGTGCTCCCGACATATACCGCAATTCAATGGTCGCAATACATGAAAAGGTAAAGCAAATGATCTAAAGGTTTGTCTAATTGTTTGCCTATTTTAGAGCGGATTCTTATATGATTTGAAAGAAGTGTTCAAAGATATGACAGATTTGTCAAATTTGAAGAGTTTTCGTTATTGTCTCTTCTGTTTCTCAAATTTTCTGCTATACGTGTGTATTGACGTTCCGTACGTCTACTTACCCGACCAGGCGGTCACCACTGGTGTCGACTCAGACTCCGCTTCATTTCTTATCTCTATTATCGGAATTTTGAACACATTAGGAGTTGTCAGTCATTCTGTACTTATTTATGTCTTTCTCACAATTGTATGCATTATTCAGGTTTTGGTCGGATATTTTGGTGATCAGCATTGGGTCGACGCCTCCCTTCTCTACAGTGCTTTTATAGCTATCAGTGGCTTTTCATTAGCGATAATGCCGTGGATTCACAGCTATTTAGGCATAGCTCTTATGGCAGCCTTCTATGGGTTCACAATCAGTGCTAACTATGCATTAGTTTCAATCATTTTAGTCAATTTGATTTCATTGGATTCTTTCACTAATGCCTACGGGCTTATGCTATTGGCACAAGGCTTTGGCTCTTTGGTCGGCCCTCCCATTGCAGGTCTATTGACTCTGTAACCAATACTTTGTTAAATTTGATTCTGTGCTCTGTTTACAGGTTTATTGTTTGACGTATTCGGTGACTATAACATAGCGTTTCATTTGACTGGCATTTGTATCTTCATTTCTGGCGCTCTGGTGGTTCCCATCGCGCGCTCTTCCAACTGCTTAACCATTGAAGACGATTCTACAGAAGTAACAGAATCTAGTCGTCCTGTTAGTCCCAAAATGGATGAGTCGAGTCATTCTATTAGTGATTCTCATGAAACTCATGACAAGAGTTTGAAAACTACTTCATTGGATCTGAAAAATCCAACTCTGATTGCAATCAATAAATCGGTTCAAATAGAAAATGGTTTCAACAAAAACGGATTGATTTCTAAGTCTTTCGATGACGTAAACCATTCTATTGTTGGCTAAAGTTGTGAACAAATTTTGTTTCTCTTTTATTCCTAAAATAGTTCTCATTTTTATTGATTGTCGACTCATTTATTAATGAATTTCGTAATCAATTTCAGTATTAGAGCTCTCTATTAACCATTTAATCCAAGATATAATCACTTCCTTTAATTATCGTTAAGTTTTTTGTCTTTTGATTGAATTTATTGGAAATAAATAATATATTTATTCGATTTATTGCATTTCACACCAATTTCCTTCATTTAAGGGGCTATTTTGTACTTATGCGAGAGGGAGGACTGATTTGTGAAAGTACCTTTGGTTTCTTCCATTGTTCTTAGAAGTCAACTTAGATTCAGATTAGACATTGGCGTCAAAATTTAATTTTCCAACAGATATGCAGAATGGACAAGTTCAAATCACAAGATGTACATGTATATGCCATATGAGTAATGTGTGTAGCTCCCAAGCTGAGGCAGTTTCTGGAGGCAGTTTTGAAGTTTAATATTTTGTATTTGAGGTGGCGCTTAACAAAACCTGTTTGACGATTATAAATGCTGGCAAAATATTGACATAAAATCAATATCAGGTTTTTTTAAGCGCCACCTCAAATACAAAATATTAAACTTCAAAACTGCCTCCAGAAACTGCCTCAGCTTGGGAGCTACACTCATCAGTCAATAAACAAAGACTATTCATAAGCAGAGGTCTCAACGAATTGAATAATTCAAGAGTTTTCATGTTTTCGTTTATTCTTTGATAAAAAGAATGTGTAATTCGTTGCTTAAGACAGCGAATGAATTTTTGATGCGAATATGAAAGACTGTCCACACTTTCATCTTTACCCTAAGAAATATGTGTAAAACCATTCCCTTTTATTGAGAGTTTGGCCCAATTTCTAAATGAATGCCATTTAAGAGATGCACTGTTTTTATATTCTCTTTGTTATGAGAAGTTATTGATGTGCATTCAATTTTGGAAGTATCTAGCAATACTACCACTACACATTCCACATATTTGAGCCCAGAATAAGATGCCTATTATTTCCAATCCTTTTCTTATGTCTGATATTTGATCCGATTTATAGTAGAAGTCCTCACAAATAAAATGGAAATATCGGAATAAATTTTATCTTTAATATAACAGAAACAACAAAATACTTTTCAATATTTTTGATTTATATTACTCATATTTACATTGAATATGTTTAAAATTTATTATTATTACCAGTCACAATTACGCCTGAGATGTAAAGCCAGTTATTACCGGATATTATTTTGCATTTCAATTGCACTATAAATCAAAACCAATTTGTATTCAAAATAAATGAAAATAGATTTTTCCATAAAAGATCTTTAATTCACTTTTTGTTCAATCATTAAATCCAAAAATGAGTACAAATGTAAGGGATTTAAGAAATGATATTAAAATTAATGGAAAGAGAGTTTCATTTTTTACTAAAATTTGTTCACAAAAATAGTATATAAAAAGTATTACTCAGAGAATAAAAAAGTAAAAACTAATCGATTGAATGATACATAAAAAGGCTGTCTTTGATTCATAACATTTAATGAAATAAATTTCTATATAAATTAATTGATGTGGCTAATTATAAACCTGTAATGAATTAAAATATGTTTGTGAAGTTTAATTCACAAACTTATCAAATTTATTTTGGACACCTGTGCTCAACACTGATTGCAACATCAATCAAGTCATGTAATCCAAACTTCAAATGATTATAATTAGAAAATTAATTACAGAGAAAGAGAAAGAGAGAGAGAGAGAGAGAGAGAGAGAGAGAGAGAGAGAGAGAGTGAGAG
>JAQIWF010000461.1:0-18700 GCA_034694965.1 Ceratozetes gracilis
TCTCAAAAATTAATGTTAAGTAAAGAGCAAGGTGAACTTCAAGTATTTTATCTAACGTTGTCTTTGAGCAAAATCAGACCACTTTCACCTCAACACTAGTCCTTAATAATCAAGTTTATCATTTCATAAAGATTTGGTACTTTTTAAACACGTGTTTATATGTACTTAACGTAACTAAAAGTAATAAAATGTTTTCTCACTTAAGATAATATTATGAGTTTTGCAGTGATTTTGTGTAGAAATCCTTTATTTTTAAGATTTGGTGGAAATCAGAAAATAAAGGGAAATATCATTTAATTAATGATTTATTGAAAGACTAATCAATTAATTAACTCAAGTGATGGCCATAACTATTAACCAATCATTTAATTGTAAATTATTTAATCAATTTCTACGAACTATACGCTCAACGAAGACATGTGGCCAGAGATCAGTGGCCTCTTCGGCAACATTTCAATTAAGACCCTTTCGAATACATAAATTGGATGATTCGCCCAAAACAGAGGTCACTTTGGAGAGGGAGGACGCCCTCAAGTATTACCGCGAAATGATGACCATTAGGCGGATGGAGGCGGCGGCCAATGCTCTCTACAAAGAGAAGTCCATTCGAGGCTTTTGTCACTTATATTCGGGACAGGAAGCCATTTGTGTGGGAATGGAGAACTCCATTCGGTAGGCATTCCCTCCATCACAACATTAGTAATGGTTTACCTATTTTTGCAGTAAAGACGATGCAGTCATTACCGCATATCGGGCTCATGGATGGGCTTTTATTAGAGGAGTTCCCATGCAGGCCGTCCTCACCGAACTCACTGGAAGACGGACTGGTTGTGCCCGAGGAAAGGGAGGCTCAATGCACATGTACAATTATGTAAGAATTGATTATCAAATGTATTAACTTATCTGAGAATATGATGAAACACATCCTTGCGCTCAGGAGTACCCTTTTGGGGGACTATGAAGAGACGGTTTGGCCTTTTCTGACCATACCTTCAATTGATTCTATATTTTCTTTTTTGTCAAATTATTAATTGATTTCTTAATTGTGATCAGAATTTCTACGGCGGCAATGGTATAGTGGGAGCACAGGTGCCGTTGGGGGCCGGCATTGCTTTGGCACAAAAATATAAAGGAACAGACAATTTGACGGTTGCTCTCTATGGTGACGGCGCTGCAAATCAGGGCCAATGCTTTGAAGCTTATAATATGTCGAAGTTATGGTCACTTCCAGTGATATACGTTTGTGAGAACAATGGCTACGGAATGGGAACTTCAGCCGAGAGGGCGGCCGCCAGTACTGACTACTACACCAGAGGAGACTATATCCCAGGTCTTTGGGTCGACGGTATGGATGTTCTGGCGGTGAGTCGTAATTGTTATCAATTTAATGACATTTCTTTAACCAAACATTTTGTGGACAGACTCGAGAGGCGACCCGTTTTCTGGCAGAAAAATGTCGGGCTGGAAAGGGACCGTTCGTTATGGAAGCGGCCACTTATAGATATCACGGCCATAGTATGAGTGATCCCGGAACCAGTTATAGGAGCAGAGAAGAGATACAAGAAGTTCGACAAACCAGAGATCCGATCACTTCATTCAAAGTACACATTATTTGCAAATATTTGGAAAATATTCTCATTTTTATTATGACTTTTAGGACAAAATCCTTGAATCAGATTTAGTGACAAACGAAGAACTGAAACAAATCGACTCTGAAATTAAGAAAGAAGTCGACGAATCGGTACGAGTGGCCAAATCAGAACCAGAAATAGGTTTGGAGGAACTCTATGCTGACATTTATGCCAATCCATTGGTGGAAAACATTCGAGGCACCACTCCTTTCACTGAACACAAACATATAAAAGTGAATAAACCCCATAATATCCGCTTATAATCTATAATATAATTAATTTAAATAACTGGTAGTCTTCCCTCCCTTTGAGACAATCTTATGTTCAAATCAATAGATCTATAAGTTATGAGTTCAGACATAATAGGTTTGAAATAAAACCAAATTATAGACAATTCAAGGCTTGAATTAAGGGTTCAGTCAATTGTTGAATATTTTGCTTTAAATTATTTGTTATTTTAATTCTAATTTGTTTTAAATTGTAATTAAATTTTAGCTCAAAATAAAAGTTTGAAATTATTTTATTGTTTAATAAATGAGTTATTGTAAGCAATGCTTAAAATTGCAGTCAATTATTGCATTAATTTTATTGTTGAGTTGATTTTATGCCAAATAGACCAAGAGTTCAATTGCACTCTAAACCAATGATAGTGTGCTATGAGAGGAAACAAAAAATTGTCCATGTGACTCCAATTTCCAAGATATCTCCTCATAATCATTATATTCAACTATTAATTACTATAGTTATTAAGGAATATAACCTTGGCTAGATTTTTTTTACCAAGCACACTTGTTTTTATATTCTTGTTGGTTTGAGGAATAGAAAACTGATTTGGATGACCTAGTAACTATGTCCTGATGGATCTTGTATTAAATAACTTAATTGTTTGTCAGTTTAAACAAATAAATTGAAGAACTATAGGGAAGTAATCACATGTTAAGCACATGAACTTCTGGAGTGATTGCCTAATATTAATGTTCTGCCGATAAGTTATCTCTACTGATATCCAGCAAAAGTAAAAATACTCGAAAGAGATAGCGAGCAGAACCACTAGTGATAAGAACCATTAGAAACAAAAGATTACTTGTTTTCAGGAAAACTGATTATCACTTTCGATATAATAATAGCCGTTTGAAAAAAGTTTGCATAACTTAACCGAAGATAAGAGTTGTCCAGACTTTGAATCACTGAATGGATCAGTTAATCAGATGATTGCGTCACAAAAAGCCTTTTGAAAGGGAAGTGTAAAAAGCGGTTAACTATTGACTCAATTAGTATTGAGTTAACACTGTTTTGATTGAAGGCTTAAATATGTTTTGATATGAAGTGACAAAACACTCGGATATTAAGCGACAAATTTATTGATTTATTGACAAAATATTTGCTTTTCATTCAATTTATTAGAGAACTGAAGAGTCAGTCAATATGTGGGATGAGTTGTGACACAAGAAATATGTTAATTGTCTTCAGATATCTATTGTTATTTATTTTATCAACATTTGTGCCACAGATTTGTAGTCATCCTATTCTTGTTGTCATATCATTTGATGGCTTTAGAAACGATTACGTGAATCAGAGTCTGACCCCTAACTTATACAAATTGGGCCAAAATGGGGTCAGAGGTCAGCACTCCTATTGACCTTTTTAATTGATTTGTTCCAATGGTTCCAATTTTCTTTCAGCTCATATGAGGTCTTCATTTGTGACAAAGACATATCCCAATCACCAGACAATAGCCACCGGTTATTATGAAGAGATTCACGGAATTATCAACAATGAAATGTTTGACCCGAAGTTCAACGAGTCCTTCAATGTGGACAAGTCTGACGACAAGTGGTGGACAGAAGGACCTCAACTCCCCATTTGGGTATACATTCCTTTAGTTTCCAATATTTAATGCATAAGAAACAGATGGCCAATCAATTGGGAAGGGATGGTGAGCCACGATTTAGTGCTTCAATGCAATGGCCCGGAAGTCATGTTCACTACAGAGACCAAACCATTAGGTATTTGAATGAATATGAAGAGAAACATCCGATGTCTTGGAATGAGAGAATAGACAAAATAATATCGTGGATGTCCTCGAGTCCAGAGAACGCCAACTGTGTGTTTGCATACTTCGACGAACCCGACACTGAGGCTCACAAATGGGGTCCATTCAGTGATCAGGTGATAAGTCAAGTGAAGAAAGCGGATCAGACCATTGGCTACTTATTGAAGAGATTAGAAGAGAAGAGTCTTTTGGGTCGAACCAATCTTATTGTGCTCTCAGATCATGGAATGGCAGAAATCAAGTAAACCTCTTTGGAACTCATATTTTTAATGACCCAATAATTTACTTTATAGCGAGAGTCGGGTAATCAGTTTAAACACATTCCTTAACCAGAGTTGGTATCAAATAGCGGGCTCTTCACCCGTTTGGTCCATTCAACCCAATTCTGGTTATGAAGAGAAGGTTTTCAATACTTTACTCAACGCATCGAAAACAATGAATTTCACAGTTTATAAGAGAGAAGATATTCCTCCAGAGTTTCACTACAATAAACACCGAAGAATTTTACCCATTTTTATAATTGCTGACGAGGGGTGGGATATTTACCAACACTTCAACAACTCATGGCTTAATGGTATTCACTCTATCTATTGATGCATTTGGTATAACCTAATGTCTTCTCCAAAGGAACGACTGTTTGGGGAAATCATGGGTACAACAACTCACTGCCATCAATGCGTCCACTATTCATAGCGAGCGGACCCGCATTTAAGTCCAATTATTATCACGAGAAGCCGTTCCCAAATGTAGATCTCTATCCCCTTATGTTGAATGTCTTGCAATTATTCCCAACAAAGAACTATCCGAGTAATGGCTCCTTCAGTGATGTCTTCGATCTACTCATTCCTCCCATTTATTCTGGAGATTACGACTCCTCCGCACAAAAATGGTTTAATTGTTCGTATATTTTGTTGAATTTTAGTCTTCAATCGAATACTAAAACTGTTCTCAAATTTTAGTCATTCTTTACATTTTCGGTGGATTTGGAATACTGTTCTTCGGAAGCGTTTGTCTCATTTGTGGTACAAATTTGGGAAAATCAATCCGAAAACAGAGACCACCGGATATTGTTTGGGACTCTTTGGGGTCCGGTTTGGACATTGATTTACGCTCTCATTTAGATATTAATGTCAACGACTTCGCTAAGCCTTTCACTGACGACGACATCATTAGTCGCGCAAAACGTTTTCAAAGACCAGAAGAAACATTACTTCTACTACAAGACGATGACGAAGAAGATCTGTGATAACTGTTAACCACTTTTCATAAGTCTATTATTTTGATATAAACTTCACTTAAATCTTAATCCAACGGATTTTATAACGTTTTCAACGCTTAATCGCAAATCAAATCATTGGATAAAACCAATATTTTGTTGTTATTAATAGTTTTTGCTTTCATTTCCTCATTCGATAAAATTGTCTAAATTTAAGTCAATTCACTTGAATATGGAGTTAATTGGATTTGATTTCATTCTAAGTCATTATCGATAACTCATTTATTTTTGCATTTATTTCGAATTCAAATAAATATCCGCCAAATCTTTAAATCATTCTCTTATTTATTATTAATAAAAGTAAAAGTCATTCAATTTATTCAATAAAAGCAGGGATGGTCAAAGGCGGGACGAAAATACCCCTGTCTCCCTTTAGGACCTTGAAAACTTTAAAATTACGCCTATTGACAGGTACTGGTCTGTTTTCAAATCCTAGGGAGGGGTAATTTTGTCAAATACTTTCTCCTAGAAGTTCTAGAACCCCGGCAAACCTTGGTCATCCCTGAAAAAAAGAAAGAATTTGTGAACTCTTTTCAAAACACGATTTTTGCTCAAAAAAAATTAGAATTAAAAAAGTATTAAATAGAGTTTGTTTTCAGATTTTTAGTTCAAACATAGGAAATCATTAACTAACCTCTTTCATTTAGAAATTTTTCGAGATGCTGAATTTCTTAATTTAATAAAGCACAAGTTTAAGAATTTTGAGCACGTCCATGTTCCAGTTCCATTATTTCAGATATATTGAGAATTTTAAACTAACTAGTAAACTTCCCTTTTGTTTATCGCTGTTTTAATCTCTGTTTTAATTTTTGCTTATAATTCAATAAATCGCTTTTAGGAAGAAAAACACAAATTGAGAGCATTTTGATAGCAATTATTGATTACAAAATAATTAATTGGATTATTATTATTATTTGCTTTTATTAATTGAATAGAAAGTTCAGTTCACAGGAATTCGTGCCTTTTGTCAATCGGCTTATCATTCTTCTAAATATGCCGTCAATTTTGAAGGAATTCCTGTCGACACCAAAGTGTGAGCAAAAAGTTTTAGTTTTCATTTTCATATTAAAATTATAAATAAGTTTTTAATTAGTTTTGATTTGAGATTCATTTCTATCGAAACCTTCGATTTTTTCCACTTCTCAGACGAATAGTTACTTTTCTGGAGAAAAATTTGGGTCAAAGTTATTGGAAATTACTTTTACTTCTCTTCTAAACTCCTATTAATTGTTTAAACTTCTCGTTCGACGGCTTTTTGTTTTGAAAACAAATTTCTCACTTTTCTAATGAAGTTTGACTGAGAGGTAAACACTGTTCCAAATCTGTTCATCAGAGCTGTACTGAAGAATAGTTTCGTAATCACTGCACTGTTTTAAAGAATTTTTGATACGCATTGATATCAGAGTCCTGTCTCTTAATATAACGATGAGTTTGTTATCAACGATAGCCCTACTGTTAAGTGTGTCCACTCTTGTGATCTGTCAGCGATTCTTATATGGGAGAGAACAACAGCCCTACAATAGGGCTAATTCTAATGGTCAGTTTTATCAGTACCAGCCTCAACAATACCGACCTTCTAAAGCACTGGCTGTTCTTCAAGGGAAGATCACTGGAGTCGTCAACTTTGAACAAATTGTAAGTCAATTATCATCTTTTATGCAGTTTTGCAGTAATGTCTGGTATCTGTCTATATGTCAAACCCCACCCCCAGCTCTTTAAAGTTTTTTATTCAAAGAGATCAAAGTTTTTTTGCCGCTAATTATAAGTGAAATTGAATTTCCGATTATAATTAAACTGTTTTAAAGTCAAATATTTGAGAGGAAATGTGATAATGATTATTATAATCATTATTAGTCTCTCTATTCAGTCATAAAATTACATAATTATTGTGTCCTTCAAAGGGTTACGACAGAGTGCGAGTGTACGGCACTATTGAGGGACTAACTCCTGGTCATCATGGCTTCCATGTCCACCAATATGGGGATACTACTAATGGGTGCACGAGTGCGGGCGGACACTTCAATCCACACAATAGAGAACACGGATCTCCCGATGACTTTAACCGACACGTCGGGGATTTGGGCAATATTTTAGCTGATGAGAAAGGAGTGGCTACTATAGATGTGCAAGACTATTTTCTCACTCTGACCGGCTCAAA
Organism: Ceratozetes gracilis; assembly: GCA_034694965.1. NCBI lineage: Eukaryota > Metazoa > Arthropoda > Arachnida > Sarcoptiformes > Ceratozetidae > Ceratozetes > Ceratozetes gracilis. The sequence goes on from JAQIWF010000461.1 coordinate 7,119, forward strand.
CTCAATACTGGGGAGGGCTGTAGTCGTAAGTTCTCTCAATATCTTAAAACTAAGGCGTTTTAAAATGATTTCAAACTCAGGTTCACGAGAAAGTGGACGATTTGGGGCGCGGAGGACACGAACAGAGTAAAACAACAGGCAATGCGGGCGGTAGACTGGGCTGTGCTGTTATCGCTTGGGCTCAACCCAAAGATCCGGCCAAAGCCAAAGCCAAAGCTTAAGCCAAACATTATATGCATTTAGTCTCAAAAACTTCAAATTCTTGATATGAAAATCAATGACTGGTTTTATATTTGGGCCAAAACTATATCCAAAAACAATTACTCAACAAATGATTACTTAATTCCAATTTTAAGACAAAAACAAGTCTTAAAAGAACTATTCATTAAAATATCATAATTTATTCCAAGAACACATTGAAAGCCTGACGTCACTAAAAGTTGATGGAAAAGTCTTTCCATATATTCATCAAATTTTTATTAATTGAATTAAATATTGAAATATATGACAAAAATCGAGTTTAACTTAAAAATCAAAATAAAATTGAATTCTTATTCAAACTTTACTTTTAAAATGCATTAAACAGTAGTAAAGAAAAAACCACTGAATTTGGAAAATAAAGAAAACTTTAACTAATCTGACGAACAAAGAGATAATTAAAAACATTTTTAAATTATTAAATAATAAATTAATTTGTTTTGATGCGAATTATTGTCAAATGATTAAAACAAAGACTCATTGATTACAATATTTAAATGATTTAAAGGACTAAACATATCTTTACCATTGATTTCGTGCAAATCATGTGTTGTCGGCGTTGGCCTCACTTTTAACACTGTTCTCAAAATTGTCACTAATATTCTGATCCATATTTTTGGCTTCAATTTCATTATTATTGTCATTGAATTCACTTTTAGTCACAACACTATTAATGTCATCAAAAGTGGAATCATTGGGATTATTGTCGTTATTATTACTATTGTTATGACTGTCGTTAACACTATTATCCGAATTGTTGTCCAAATTGAAAGAGTCCTCATTTTGATCCCTGTCTTCTCTATCATATCTTCGGTCAAACTTATTATTATTATTATTAAAACCCGGATTAAAGTCACTGTTATTTCTGTTGAAATGTCTGTTATGGTTGTCATCATTCTTCCACCTCGAAGGCCGATCCCTTCTACCGAAGCCTCGGTTAGGAAATTGGTCGCGTCCTGTGCCTCGATTGGGTTGGTTTGGATGTCGATCAAAGTTATGCTGATGTCTGATATCTGGTCTCATGTTTTGATGTCTCGGATGAAAAGGTCTCTGAGGTCTTTCGAATGGGAACCGTTCGTTCATATTATGAGGAATAGGCATAAGCCCTGACCGACCTGTCCATCAAAGAACAAAATTAATAAATAAAATTATAGACAACTTATTTGAAGAGCAGTACCGGTGCCTCCCATTTGGTGTGGAATCGGAGGTCTCATCATTTGGTTCCTTTCCATCGCTCGTAACTCATAGACCGATGGAGCGAAGGGGTCGTCGTTATGATGTGGGGGTCTATCCATATCAGGTCTATCCATAGATCGGAAGCGATCGCGTGGACCAAAGTTCCGATCCATTGGTCGGTCGGGATGTAAACGCGGTGGAAGATCGTCGTGAGGAAGGGGTAGTGGAAGCGTCGCTATCAATGGAGGCCTATCCTCTGGTTTGCCCATTAGAGACATATCTCCCGGTCTAATGGATGCAATCGAATCTGTTGTTGACGTGGGAACAGATGAAAGAGGAAGAAGTGGTGGTCTCTGATGAACGGCGCCTAAAGAATAATTTATTGCTTAACGAATAATTGATGAAAGAGTCAGACCTGGCATTCGGTTGTTCCCCATAATTGGTGGCGGAGGACCCGAAAGCCATGGCATTGGTGGTGGTTGTGTCCCCAGAAGAGGAGGCATCGGTGGCATTCGGAGTGGAGGGACTCCAGGTTGAAAGGGAGGTAGAGGTGGAGGAAGGAGTGGAACACTCGTATTGTTCGAAGAGATTAGACTACCATCTGATTTGGTTTCAATCATAGCGTTGTCTGAAGTCATCGTCACTTCAGTTATTTCACTCTTATTTGTCATTAGATTCTCATCTTTATTAGGAACGGGTAATATTGGCGGCGCATGCATTTGAGGATAGCTATTAGTGGTGACTGTCGTCATCATCGATGTGTCACTCGATTGCATTGACATAACTGTCTGCGGGTTTATATTCATCATATTTGGAGGCATTACCAGACCTGACATTCAAAAACAATTGTTATAAATAGGTATTGACTAAAGAGATCTCACCAAATGAAGTGGCGGGCAGTCCAACCATAGGCATTGCCATCATATTAGCTGCTCTGGCCATCATTGCTGCCGTTTCTCTCTCCTGATCCTCCCTCTCCTTATTCTTTCGTTTACGGATTTCTAACCAATAATTAAATAATGAGTTTAAGTGATCGACAAATGGATTGTTGTGTCAAACCCTGTAGTTGTTCGGGGACAGTGTCCTCATCTACAGTTCCGCCCTCTTCTAAGAGGTCGAGGTCAACATCTTCAGGAATTTTATTATATGGTATATAAGAGGCCCCTTCGTCGGCCTCCCAGTAGTCCTTATACTCCTTTCCTTTCATACCTTTGCCCGGAGCCCAAGCCATCTGTTGTCAAATCAATAGAATGGTTTCAATCGAATCAAACAATGGATTAAAACATCAAATAATTACTTTGATTTGACTTCCATGGAGTTTAACATTTCTCAAACTACTCAGGGCTTTGGCCGCGTCTTGTCGTCTATTCATACAAACATAGGCACAGCCTCGCGATGGGATCAACTGACAAATTAGAAAAGTTTTCATAAATTAGTCAAAAGTAGAACAAAAGTACACAAAGTATTTGAAGAATGAAATGAAGGGTTAATTTGAAAAGAAGTGTCAAAACTTAGGGAATGCCTCAAAATAATAAGAAATAAGAGAAAACTAAACAAATTATGAGTCGATTATTACATCGATGCTATTAATGGCTCCGAATTCGCCGAAAGTATCGCTGAGATCAGCTTCGGAGACGAGTTTAGGCACATGTCCTAACCAGAGGGTTGTACTACATATGGTTAGACAGGACTTCCTAATGGGCGGTAAGCCTTTACGTCTTCTCTCCCGTTCCCTTTCCCTCTCAAAACTCTGTGGAGAACGGGGTCTATCACTAAATCGTGAATTTCTTGGAGATCTGGACCGCGAGCGATATGAGCGCCGGGAGTCCCGGTCTCTATCTCTACGATTACGTGGCGATCGGGAACGTGATCTGTCTCTGTGTCGGTCTCTGAATCGTCTTCGCGGAGATCTGTTTCGAGGTGAGTGTGAACCTGACCTTTCATTGATCTCCTGTTGGAACGGTTGATGAAACTGTTGGTTCTGTTGTTGATGACTGTGGTATTGGTTGTTATCTATTACACTATTACTTAAAGCATAATTCAAATCATTCGCTCGCATTTGCGGACCGAAATTGTTTGCATTTTGCAAGTATTGAAAACTATTGTCATTTGGGTTTAAATTTGGATTTAAATGATTTAATGATTGAATGCTTTCATTATTATTGAGTTTTTGCTCCAAATTCTCAAAATTCATATTTAAGTCAATTTGTTTGCGATTCTCATCAGAATTATTATTATTTTCTGAATTAATTAAACTCTGGTTCTGTTGCTGTGATTGGAAAGCACTCATAAGTTGTTGACCACTGACTGATGACTGACTCATTCCGTGCGCTTCCAACTCAGATAAGCTCATCTTCAAGAGCTCTGTCTGTTGTATGGTTTTCTGCATTTGTTGCAACTGTTGTAACAGTTCTGGATTTGAGAGCAAATTCTGAGCCATACTCAGAGCCAAAGGATTCGTTACATTGTTTTCATCGGCAGAACCGCTTCTTAGGGGCGGTTCTGCTTCTGTTGGCGTTTCTCCTCTTTCTTCTTCGTCTTCTTCATCGCCGTAATCGAAATCCAATAGTTTTTTATTAAATTTGATCTGATTTTGAGATACTTGTTGTGAATCACTCGAAGTATTTCCCGATTTAGTCAAACCTGACATTTAATAAACAAATAATCAAATATTGAAATCAATTTTTGTATTATTTTACAAATCAATTGAATAATAACCTAAAGAATTAGCCAATTGTTGTAATTGTAAGATAAGAGTCGGGTCTTTCATCTGAGAATTGTCTCTATTATCACGATTGCCATCTCTAGAGTTGCTCTGAGGGGAGGACTGGAACTTCATTTCAGATAAGGAGGCGTTTGGGTTCGCCATATCTAAAAGCGGTTGAATTGTTTCGGCGGTGAAGACATTATTCCTCTGCCAGAGATTCAATACTCGAACTATTTTTGGCTAAAAATTGAGAAAATAATTAGAAATGAAGTCAATTATCAATTGAGTGAAACCTTGTCATCGGGCGGACACGTGAGGAACAGGCTTTGGAAGGTTTGGGCAAAATTTCTGGCAAATCGGGCCGCGTATACGTCTTTGTCGGCACCGAACTGATGCCTCGATTGCCGGACTATTGAGTCGATTACATAAAGACCGGGAATCTTGTATTCGGGCCGACACTGAATGAAGAAAATATTAATTAATTTATGAATCAAATAATTGATGAAAAGATGACTGACTTTAATGATAAACCGTTCGACTGATTGGACGATATGTTTATACATTTTGATGGCTTTCATCGAAACTCTTGTGATTTGAGACATCTTTGCCTTCGATATCGGGGGCCGAACCTCATAAAGAGAGGACAACTAAACAAATAAAAGACAATTAGTTTGAGAACAAATCCATTTTGAAAACAGATGTCAAATAATTGCCACAAATGATGGCAAAGAGGACTCACTTCGGCGTTGAACTGTTGCACGACTTCCATATCTCTTGAGGTCATAATTCCCTCAATTAATTCGTTAATTTGATCTATGGATCAATTTTACGGCAATTTAGTCGCTATTTTGATCCGTTTTGACTTCAAATCAAACGACGGAACAAAAGACCAGAAGTGGACAGAGATTTGAGTTTCAATTTTGGGTCAATTTCTTCTCAAATATCTTGTGATGTCTTCGACTGAACTTTATTTCATATTCAAAGACCAATGAATTGATTTAATCCATATCTCTATCGATGTCTTCAATTCATTGTTGAAAACCAATTGAAATATCAATCGTTAAAAATGGCTGCCTTTAGATAACACAACAAATGCTTTGTTCCTAATTATAACGCTCTTTCAATACACAGTTTCTACAAATATTTCTCGTGTTTTGAACGCCGACTATTGATTGCGAAAGAAGGCGAACCCTTTAATCCTTTCTTTATATGCGAACTAAGAATTTGCTTCTTATTTATTTGATCCTGGATTATTTATTATGTCTTTGCAAGATCTTATATAATGAGTACCATATAATTAGAATTTCTCCAAATGAATTGTCATCATATGTTTATTGAGTGAGAATTGAACCTTGGTTGATGTTTAGTACTGGGATCTACTCAAACATATCGTAAACAAGAGAAGGAAGAATAAGTTATTTATTTATTTAGTAAAAACAGATCAAATCTATTGCAGTCTATCTTATCTTACTTTAAATTTCCCATAAAACAAAAACAAAAAGTACAAGGCTAAAGCAAAATATTCTTAAATGGTGGACCTCAAAGTTAACAAGGTTAATCACAATATTAACCATAATATTTAACATTACGTTATATTTGTGTGACTCTACTAATGCCTTGACTTTTGAATCAACACTTTGTTTGACTCAAAACATTACTAAAATTAATAAAATATTGAATTACTTCTAATTATAATTAAAATTAATTAAATTCATTAAATATCACTGATTTGAGACCAGGTTTACAATAACTGTCAGTATTGACTGAATACCTGTGCGGCAGAACTGCGCGAAAATGAGCCCCAATTTGAATGCATTGAGAAATAAGTAATGCTTTGAATGATTGCAAAACTGATGCAAATGTTAAGAATCACATGAAAGACATGAGTAAACAAATAGTCAATTGTCTCGCAAATTGTTTTCGCTATTATTACCCCAATTATGTCCACAACTCAAGACATTTGCATAAATTGAATACATTTAATGGCAATCGTATCAGACATTTGTGTCAGTCTTCAAACCAGAGGACAATAACTCTTCAGAAAGAGACAAATAGTGATAAAAAGGAACAAATTTCCAATAAAACTAAAGCCAAGTATTTATTGCAATAAATTGATTGATATTTGAATTAATAATCTGTCAAAATATTGGTCAGTATTCGGGTTACTTTCATCCGAAACGATGGCAAACATCTCGAAGGTCTGGCCAAAGAAGGAGACAATCTTTTAGATGTAGTTATCAATAATGACATCGATTTGGATGGTTTTGGTATGAAATGAAGACCTCTTCTAATCTTAGTTTGACGTTAATCTAGTATTGGCTGATGGGACGGGTAGGCGCCTGTGAGGGCACTCTCGCCTGTTCCACATGTCATCTCATATTTAGTAAAGAAGACTTCGATAAGATAGCGGACAAACCAACCGATGAAGAGCTCGATATGTTAGACCTGGCCTATGACCTCTCAGACACGTAAGAGGAAGAATACATTGTCTTAAGTCTAATCTTTAATTTGCTATCAGTTCCCGACTCGGGTGTCAAGTATTTCTAAACAAAGATATGGATGGGTTAGTGGTGAGAGTGCCGGCCACTGTCAACGATGTCCGTTCCAATTGATCCCATTCTTAGAGTTGTTTAAGAAGTAAATTGTTTTGAATTTTGTTAAAAACGGTTTTTATTGATATATTATTTGTGGAAAAATGATTGAAATAATAATAATTTGTTAACAATTGAGAAGATTTAGGAATAATTGAAATAAAGAATAATTTGTTGCAAACAAAGTCTTAAAGATTATGTTTGGCCTCCGATTCAAACCATAATTATTGCAAAACTAGTTTTTAGTCTAATATGCAGTTGTTTTCTAAACATCAGACAATTTGCACAAACATTTCAATATGTTTTCCATCACTAAAATCAACGGTTTTATCGCTAAAAACTTTTGATTTCTTTTTGTGTATATTTTCTTCCATTAAAACAGTTTTCTCGACAAACAATTCAAGAAACAGACAATTGATATAAAGTAAAGGCTTTCCAAATGGATTTGAATATAACTTTTAGTCAAGAAATTGATAGACAAATAAACAGATCACAAGTTTTTCATAAAATCAAAAGTTTTTGCCGTAAATACACTTAAAAATTAGTATTAATTACAATAGACTTTATATACGCAATAAATTTAAAAAAAGTTTTGTTTTTTACATATAAATCAATATAAAGTAAAATATAAAGTACTCAGACTTTATGTTATATTCTTACCCTATTGAGCCGTAAATAAGGTGACCGACAAATAGACCTTGTTATAAGTGACTTTGGTCATTTATTTGGCAATTTAATCTTGTAGCTATCTTATTATAAGTGAGTTATTATAAGTTATCACTGAAACGACCCGTCATTTTAAGCATTGAAATAATAGTTTGTCTCAAATAAGAATTATTTCAATAAAACAATATTCTGAAACTCATTACTCAAATCACTTATAAAGGAAAGCCTTCCTTAGCTGATCACTTACAACAAGGTCTTATTTGCGACTCAATAGGGATAATGATCTGAATCAGATGTGCGATCAATGAGTCTCCACTCCCCACGGAATGGAGAGTTGACTTGAATTTATTAAATTCAGAAAAATATTCATGAAATCAATTTTATAGATATGTTTTTGAAACAACGAAACTAAAGAATCCATTTTTAAATCTAAATTTTAAATTTATGTCTCATTCGGATAAATGACAGGAATTTCAAGAAACACATCAAAGACTGCATATATATTGACATTACCTTGTCTATAACCAACATTCTTGGTAATATTGAAGTGTCGATCATTAGAAATACAATCATTTCTAATACAAGACATCGATTGGAATGACTTAGAGTTATGTAAACCGTTCCTTACTTTGAGGTGTTTTTGACGCAAATCATAGAAAATAAATACAATTAAATAGAATATATTTTAGACATTTGTTTGTATCCTAAGAATTATTAACAGTTTAATACAATTACTATAATATTATTTGATGTCCATCTCTGCCAACTCTCTTTCCAGCTCTTCCTCATCGATATGCACTGCATCGCCGCCAACCACTTCAAATTCCTGCAGGTCTTTATTCAGCTCTTCCTCGAGTTCTGTAGCAAACAAATCAATTATTATAAGAGTCAAACATTTTAGAAGTCATTTGCACTTTAAGTGCAGTTTAAAGGACTTTAAACATAATTTTATTAATTCAAATTCAGAGATAGCTATAGAGGGTATTTCCGAAATCTTTCTTGAGATTTACAGCCCCTTTGTCTGGTGATCCCTGGTCAAATTTGTCTAAAAATCAATGGCTGAAAATATATTCGCAAAGAGGATAAAAACCTCATAATTGCAAATCAATAATAAAATAACTATTAATTGGATTATAATTTGTCTCATTAGACAAAAATAAAATAAATTGAGAGAAATATTCTGACCGGCATTTGCTCTGTCGCTGTCATTTCTGACACCCAATTGTCTCATTCCTTCGCGCACTTCTTCTGCTGAAACATGTGATCCCTGATAAGCGTCTGAAGCAAATTCTGGTTCAGCACCGGTAGGACTTTGATCGTCGCCCGGTTCATCCGGACCTTCGGCTGATGAAGAGCGAGAAGATGACCAAGAGGAATTGGCGCCCTTTTTATCAAAAGAAGACAGTTGTGTGGCCTGTTTTATAAGTGACACCCGATAGAAGTAATTCCTCCAAAATGTCTCCTCTTTCACACTATAAGGCAATAATACATTCATTAATAATATTTCACTCAATTATTATTAGTCTATTAATTCCACACATAGTTCAGGGGAGGGAAGGGAGAGAAGTGCCTCATTATATTCACAGAATATGCTCAGACACTACTTCTGGTGGGGAGGAAGAGGGTTAACCCCTTATAGTAAAGATGTATGACATTCGTAAACCACTTACAGTTTGGGGACGATTTCAAACCGCATTTTAGACAGATTTGGATCTTCTTTAAGGAGCGCCAGTGCTATCGGATAGGAAGAGTCCATATCGAAGGAGAACTGAACACCACTCGGAGGACTCCGAACGAAATTACGTTTGTCTTGCGATAGGGATATGATTTCGGTCTTCACCTGATCCTCATTTTCACATCCGACCCACGGAGGCTCAGACACTTCACTTTTCCCCCCATTCTCTTTGATGAAGACCTGTTGTTCTTTAGTGAAGTCCTGCATAATTCCCTATCAATACAAATACATATCCAGTCAATGAGTAATCAATTGGTCAGACATTCACTCACCGCCTGTTCCACAGTGTGTTTGATTTGTTTGGCGGTTGCGGTAACCGTTTGTCCCGCTTTATTGGCCACATTGAAGATAAAATCTAAGAGAGAATCATTAATAGAATGAGCAAGGGTACACTCAGAATATTGTCAATTACTTCCGAAATATTTGACGGATTCGAAAGCCTTTTGAGAGACTTCTTGAGTGGAGTTCTTTTGGTTATCCTTTTGATTATCCTTTTGGTTATTGCTTTCCTCCTCGACCTCTGCTATGCGGTCCTCAGGTCCGTCATCGGGTCCCGACGTATCACCAGAACTCGACCTCTCTATATGTCTGTCCTCTTTCACGTCATTTCCTAAAATATTGACCAAAACTGACAAAATGTTTGCATTTTATAATTAAACAAAGAAATGGTAATCAGAGGACAACCATAACAACCATTTGTTACAAAAAAATTATGTAAATAATATTTTGTAATGAAAGTGACATTTTTCAGGGAGTGCTACCAAATTGACCTCACCACTCAAATTAGCCACATTCACAAATATTAACTGGTTAAATTAATAGAGATGAAATACTTACCAGATGACATATTAGTTGACATATTTGAAGATTACTGGATCAATTTGTTGACAACAAAATGGGAGTTTAGAGCCAATAATAATATTATGTCTGAAGAGAGTGTTTATATCGTTATTCATGTATTAACAGAGAATCCCATACAAAGAGTTAATAAACCTAGCTTAGAGTTTGCTCTAATATTGCCCTAATATTGCAGCCTTTTATCCATATTCTACATGCGCAGACACAAAAATTCAATTTTATGAAAGCAACTAGCAACAAGAGGAAGAGCATGAGATTTAACCTGTCTCTTTTATTAAGATTAAGGTTAAATTGCTATTTTGGGTAATATCTGTATTCCCCTGCAATTAGGAATTACATTCATTGATGGGTTAACCCGAATGTTTTGAAACAACAAGTATTGATATGGGAATATAACCATGAGCATTTAGAGAAGGGCACCATAGGGAGAGGTCATATATCAAAGTTATAAGGGAAGATTCACAAAGTACGTACGGTGTTTTTGACTAAATCCTAGACCCCTCCTCCCCCCTTAATACAAAGTCGTACGAAAACCTGTTCTCATGACTAAGTATGTACAAAATTGGCAGACCCCCCAATAGCAAATTTAATATTTTAATTTGATAAAGATTTTGGATTAACTTTATTTCAAGTAAATATCCATCTTTTGAAATGCTTAAAGGATTAAACTATTTTGATGTTCTTATTTGTAGTTTATCTAAATCCTTATTATCTATTTCTATACATTCATATTATCTTGTCAGTACGTACAAAAGTGACTAACCCCTCCCCTCAAATCATACTTCTTCATACGATTTTGGCTTACCCCCTTCCCCTTCCCCTTCCAGGAAGCGACGAACGTACTTTGTGAATCTTCTCTTATAATAAAAGAGTCCGTCTCTCAAATCCGTCGATTTATTGAGTTTTAAAAGTTTTATTGTTTCCAAACATATAATTTATCTTGTTTATAAAAGCCTTTCCATCAAGACATAGCTTCCGCCTTAAAACTTAGTATTGCTTCGATTGAACTGGTCAAAATAATGTTCATTAACAAAGAATAGCAGATTTCTTTAAATTTTAAAACCCTTTACTTTTGAGAAGAGTTTGCATCCACTCAGAAGTTGCATATCTCTATCATTCATGCAGTGGTTATCCCTATAATCTGTTGAAAATAGTGAGTATAGCTCTCAGTCATACAAACTGTAAATCCTATGCTTTACAACAAACTTTTCAAAATATTTTTCGTTTCTATGAATATTTAGCAAGAGTATTATATAACCAATGATAACCATGCTCATTCTATGAACTTATATGATAGGATGTTGTGAAAGGATCTGAAAATCGATTGAATAATACTTTAATTGATGAAAAATAAAAAGCAGGTATAATATAGTATAATACCCCACTTTAAATATTATCATATCATTATACAAGAATCACTTCCAGTCTCCACTTAATGTAATACTAGGTAAAATTCTCTAAATGCAAGTAGCATTTGCCTTGGATAAAAATCTTTAAAATGTTTTCAAAATAATTTGATTTTAGCGCTGCTCTAGAGTGAGGATTATGGCATCCCTTAGGCATCACTTAAATGCCGCTAAAGTTTTATTTT
>JAQIWF010000462.1:0-18694 GCA_034694965.1 Ceratozetes gracilis
ATACATTATTTCTATCAGAAAAATATATGAAATATATTTTCACTGATTTTTTCTTTAGAAAAACAAAGTTTACTTTACTTTCAATTTTGTTGCTATCATTTTAGAGGAGAAGCAAATCTTCGTAGAGATATATATATTGACTAAACCTTAAGGGCAGTGAAAATTGGAAAATATTTGTCTCCTTTTCTATTGCCTTTCACTCCGACTCTAACTCTCTCTGGTCTTAAAATTTAACGCATTTTACTTCAGATTTCACTCGATTTTTATAATAAACTGTATTTTTCAATGCAATCAATTTTCAAACTCTATTCATAATTTAATGTCTTTTTTCTTGATTTCTGTCTTTTGTCCACAAAAACCAATGGAATCATAAATTATAAAACGTTTTCTGCGGTTTCCAATCGTATAAATTCATATATAAATCAATATAAAAACATAAAAAGCTTTTCTTATCTCATATCGTATTTTTAAAGTGAGAACAGCTTTTAGAGGAAAATAGATATATGAAAATGAATTTTTATTTCAATATATCTGATAATCCAATGAATGAAGAAATTGTTTGATAAATCAATTCAACTAACTTCATAACATCATATGACGACGATTTTCGTGATCTTTTAAAAATCAATTGAAATATTCAAACAATTCTCCAATCATTACAAAAGTGGAAATTTTCAATAAGAAAATACACCGAAAATCAAACCACCGGTAATATAGACGCTTAAAAAGTCGAGACAATTATATCGACTCAAAGATTACAATCAATTTCATTACAATAAGTTTTGGATCGGATATAAAACCGCTTATTATAGAGTTTGAGCTCAATTTCCATACAAGGAGTCAATCATTCGGAAAACCATCGCTTTATTATTATTACATTCAAATAAGAAATTAAACCAAAATTATTAAAAATACAAAAAATAAAACCCTTTCGATACTCTCTGATAAAAACCGCTACAAATAGGAAAAACACTCAATTGTTTTCAGTTTAGTCTCAAACCTACAGAATATTTCTGTACAAAATTGTCTGAATATTTGTATTCAATCAATCCGTGACCAGTCAGTGATTATAACTTTTATACAATTCATTCATAAAATTAGTAAACGTTACGAATGTAAATATAGAGTAATATTTATATCTTCTCATAAAATCAATTATTCTATCAATAGTTTCGAGGGAAAAATGAGAGACGATATGATTGGAAAAGATGGACAACAAGTTATTAAAGATATTCATTACGATATTTATAATAATATTTATAATAAATCTTTCATTTTATTGGAAAAATAAGAAATTATTTTATTTCTAAAATTCTTTATTCACTTATTTTTGTTTTGAATCTGAAAAATGGCTTTTCGTGTAATTTGTATATCAATTAAAACATTCTCTCATTTCTTTGATATTCGTGTTTAGGCTTCGAATGCTTTTTCAATAAAATCCCATATTTTTGTTAAAAAAGTTAATAATTTTTCCGAATTATTATTAATATCTATGTTCACAAAGAAGGCACGAGTTTGAGGACCTTCTGGTGTGGTATTACTTAAGACTTTGTTCTGGTTCTTAAGCATTCTCTACGTAATATCGGGTAGTTTTAACTAAAACTGTTTTAAATGACATTTTAAACTAAATCTATTCACGATTTGTTGGATATTCGGGAAACTAATTGAAGATTTGATTTTCAAATCGAAATTCTCTATTATTTTATTCTTTGTTTCAAAGCAATCATAGTTTTGAACCAAAAAACAAAAGTAAAGAAACTATATTTCGATGCAATAATTATGTAAATAATTATCAATAATATCATTGATTTGATGAATGAATTATTCTTTGATGAGAGAAGAAATGTTTGGAACAGAGTATATATAAAATCAAATAAATTGTTTTGTTTTGATATTTAGTCATTCTTTGATTACAATGCAATTCAACAGTGATTTTGTCAATTCATAGATGAATATCAATATTAATCGACAGCTTTTTTGACACAATTTGCAGAAAAAAGTCAATTGTCTTACAGTCAAAGTATGCTTTAATACAACTATAGGACAAAAGAGGAGTTTAATAAAACTGAGATTAAGTTGAATAACAGTTTATAGTATAAGAGTTGACCTGAGCTGATATTAGAGGAATATCCACTTAAGTCATAAATGATAATCAAAATAAATTAAGTTAAATAAAAAATAATAGTTTGCATGAATCCAATGAATGGTCATCTCATAAAGTGGTCTCACAAATGACCATGTCTGATAAGTGTTCATGCAACACTTCACAGGGCAACACACATCCCAAAGCGTTCAAAATCCCTGAAATTAAACTTAAAATTTAATAATAATTATAATAATAAATGCGATAAACATTTGGTAAAAGAGAGTCAGAAGAAAGTTTCAATTTTTTTCCTAAAAAGTGATTAATAATTGTTTTCCGAAATGGATTTTTCAGATCATATTTTAGAGACATAAATAATACTCTCATTAATCAAATTTTCACATTTGAATGGCTTTTAGCTCTAAATTGATTAAAACTGTAAGAAAGACTAAGATTATAATCGAATTAATAGATGAGATTTGAATCGATATGACTGTCTTTTTGTCTGCACTCAAGTTATTAAAGATTTTGCCCAATTTTGCCCAAGTTAATTATCATTTAGTTAGACACTGATAGAGAAAAGCAAATTATTTGTGAGTTTTGTGTTTTTTTTTCTAATTAAAACCTAAACTCAGAGTCAACTAAACAGTGAAAACTCCGGGAAAATGGTTTCAAATTAATTAAAAAAAATTGTGGAGAAGAGGACTGAATGATGAATAGGAAAGAGACAGAGGAATGAGAAAAATCGTTGTTTTAATATGTTTTCTCTTCGTTGGCACCAAATTAACTCTCAATATAATGAATGAAGCGATCGACTCACCACTCTTTTGGCTCAGAATACTTTTTGTGAAAAAAGGGAAAAGTTTTAATTTATTCGACGAAAATTTTCAACTCGTTAGAGTAAAGCACTGAACACTTAATCGATATCTAATATATTACATAATAGTCGACACAAATCTATATTATGTTTCTCTCAAATTGTTTTTCTCCTCAACTCTATCGTTACGAAACGTTTTTTCCGTCCGTCTCTTCTTTTTAATTAAAAAGGTATCGATTTTCTCAGTGTTTGCTCAAATAACTGATAAAAGTCTTACTCTGAAGAGAAGGGTTTGATCTAAAATTAAGAGACCTTTTCCTCTGCTCTACTCCTTAGAAGTAATGAAAAATATGTTTTCTTAACTTTTGTGAAGAGAACTCATACATAAAAGTATTAAATTTTAATATAAATCCAATTAAAAGAAAGGCTCTCCAAATGTATGTAATTTTATAATCAAATTTGAATCAAAAATGAATTCTTTGCCGAAAGAGTCACTTCAGTCGACGCACAGGAAAAGCGAATTAATTGAAAAATATGTGTTTGAAGTGTTTTCTGAGAACATAAAAGAAAATCAATGTTTTCACTACTTTTATATTTAACTCAATTTGTGTTTTGTTTAAGTCCTATGAAATTGTCTAAAATAATGAGTGAAAACCCGTTTCGGAAAACTATTGACAAAAAACATCAATAAATTCATTAATAGTCAACATTATTGTCGCAAAATTTTACACTTAATCAGTGTATGGCTGTAATCAAAGAATTTTCATTAAAGTCTTTTATATACAATTATACAAATGTTTTAATGATTTAGTGACACATTCCTGAGCTTTGTATGCCTGAGTTCGGTTCGGTTATAATCTATATAATAATGATTACTATTAAATGAAATTCAATAAAAATCCAAATTTGAAAAAAAGAGAAATCAAAAGAAGACATCAATAGATCTAAAAAGACATTCGTTAGGAGTAGGGTTCCATTCAATAATAATAATAATATAGTGACCTTTTATTAAATTTGAACATGGTATGCTAGAACAAAAGGGACTGCTTTGTTCATAACTGTATCAAATAATAGTAAATTTGACTAATTTATTTGAATCACAAGAATTCAATCAGTTTATAATGAGGTAGTTTTTGTTGTAAGTCTGGGTCATCTGTGAACAGCCGGTTCTGAGCCCCGGTTAACAGATTCTCCCAAATAACTTAAAAAACATCGAAAGGAATTGTATCACAAATAACAAAATCAAATTCAAAATATAAATAATAATATTTTTAAAGACTGTATTCTATTCACTGTATTTCTAGACATAATAAGGAGTGTATGAGAAGAAAGTCTTGGAACTCAATAATTTTGGTCATCAAATGGAAAGCCTATCAACAGATCGGCATAAATATGAGAAAAATTTATTCGGTAGACATCTGCGAGCGGTGTTCACTCCGGAGTGTATTTACCCTATTTTTGAGTGAAAAATATAGTTTTGATATCAAAGTAAACAACAGTGAGAGCACTGGGATGGCTCAGGAGGAAAGAGCAAAATTGGGTTAGTCTGGTTATGCAGTAAATATTCAGGTCTTGTTTATTGATTTACGTGCGAAAAAACATGTTATGTCTGGCTCTGACCCAATATCCACGCAATAGTTTTTTGTTGTGTTGTATACAACTGTTAGACAACTATTGTGCAGACATTCGGACATTCGCTAAGGGATTGAGTTATTCAAACAGAGACAACAATTGCATGTTTGCTGTTTACAAGACTTTTCTCCCAACAATCCCGGGTCTAACCCCAACATCGCTTCCCCTCTCCTGTCTTAGAGTTATTGAAGTGGTCTTAAAGCGCGCTCACAGAACACCTAAGTCTACCTCTCCTTCCCTACTGACCGCCTTTAGCCTACACTCGAATTAAGTCTAATTTTTCTGCCATATATTTTTTGAGGACTTAAAGTGGGATTTCTTCAAATAAACAATAAATTATAGCGAAAAAAGTGAAAACAAATAATTGTTTTTAGTTTCTCTCTTTATTTTACCGGAAAATTGTTTTCTTCTTTCTCTCAAAGCCTTTCGAAATGAGCTCTTCTTCGAGAAATGTGTTTCTTTAAAGAGTAAGAAATGGATTATCGGAAAAATTTGAACTTAAATTGAAAATCAAATTCTCAAGACTTTCTTCAGAAGGATTTGAATCTATTTTTGTCTGTTTTGTCTGCTTTTTCACTGATTTAATGATTATTCTCGAGTTTATCGCAGTTTTTGGATTTGTTTGTCAGTCAATCAACTATTGGAGTAAAGGTTCAGCAAATAAGCGGTTATTTTAAGCGATTATTAATTTAATTGGAGATAAAAAACAATTTGATAAATGGTTTTTGAATACAAGAGGTTTTTAATTATAGTTTATATAATAATTATGTGCACCGAAAGGAAAGTCTATTTGAGAGGAACCATAAACCATAGTATTTGTTGTAATCAATAGTAATAATAATAATTAATTATAATTGTAATCAAATTGCGTCAAAGAAATTAATTTAAGGAACCATTGATTTTAAATTAAAAGGAGATTTGAATAATAAAAAACAATACGTTTTGAGGGAAAAACAAAATTATAATAAATTAAATTAAAAATAAAATCAATGCTTAATATTACTAATGAAGAAAAAAGTTATATTAAAGTCTATATCAGAGATGATATTTTGAATAAAAAACTTTTCCAAAAAATTTATATTTCTTTTTAAAAACATTTTTAACTACTTTTGGAAAAAGTTTGACAAAAACCCGTTTTGTTTTGATTTTTGGCAGCAAAACACAAATTTCTTTCTCAATATTACTTTCATATACTGTGAAAGTGATTTCTGGGGATGAGTTAGAAGTTGTCATAACTCCGATCATATGATTCACAATATGTTAAATATCAGCTTTTGATGGAACCATTTAATTGTGGGATATTTAACTGATTGTGTCTTAAATATATGTTTTGTTTGTTTGAAATTTGATTTCTGGTCACAAATAATAAATTCTTTAAAACTAAAACAATAGAAACAGAGACTTCACAGATAGGATTGACATTCAAAAAGTTTCGTCTTTTTCTTTAAAAAAGAAATGGAAAATATCTTATAATAAGAGGATATCAATAATTAATAATCAATAATAATAATAATTAATAATAACTTATATATGATTTGTAAAATTTAGAAATAATATACAATTATTTTTTGTCGTCAAAATTAAAAGAGAAACTTATTTTTGTTGAAACCTTTAGTGAGGGTTTCAATCAATAGTTTATACATTAATACATAATTAATATATAATATATTTTTATCATAACATTGCGCCGCAAATAATAAATTTTCTTTAAGACAAAAAAAATTGTTTTTAACAATTAATTAATCTCTTAATTACTACTTATTTTGAATTTTATCTCAATTTTTGTTTTGAACATAAACCCCGAGTCCCGGGATTTGAGTTTAATTTTTTGAAAAACATATAATGAGGAACTAGTTTGCAGTTTGATGTCAGTTACAGTCGAATAACTCATCTTTCTATCAATATTTTCATTCAATATCGCATTTGATGGAAATGAGAGCTATTCTGACTTTTATTCATATTTTTCTTCTGAAAAATGATTTTCATTTAGAATTCAGATTCAAATTTAAGTGAATTTGAGAAAATCTTTTCATGAATTCTTGATTTGTTTTAAGCTTTTTAAAGCTGTCGGCGATTCTCATAGCCTTTGAGACAAAAAAGACGTTTTCATATAACTTGAAATTCTTAGTCTCACTCATTGAAAGAGTTTGAGTTTATTTGAGGTAATTATAGTTTTTTAGTGACTACTCTTTGATCCCATTCCTATTCCGATTCTCTTTGACTCAAATGTTCAGTAAAACACTGTCCCGTCTTTTCGGATATCTTTTGATAATTTAAACTAATCTTAATATTCTTTCTGAGAATTTGAGATCCGTTTAAATAAATTAAAGGTTTTTGTGATAAAAGAAACACAAGATTTGTACCAAAAATTATTATAAAATATATATCAAAGAATGTATGCATAAAACACATAAATAAGTCAACAAAATAAGTATTCATTCAATTAAAACATAATTTAAACGTAAATTGAGGTAATTCTCCCTTTTGTCTGATTTGTGCGCAAAACTGAACCAATTCTGAGCCTTTCGTAATAACCATAACTATTATAATTGATATAAAATGTGAAAAATATAGTCAAATATAACAACACTTTCTGCAAGAATTTACTGAAACCATTGTAAGAGTCGAAGAGAATGGAATGGATGTGTAGTTTTGGAACATTTGTTGACAATTGATCACATTTTTGTGATTATCAATAATAAATATCAGCAAGCAACTTTGTTCGTCACTCTATAGACACAGGTAGTAACCGACTAATGAAAAAGAGATGTTATACTCGTATTCATATAAGAGCTGCTAATAATTGTGTGTAAATTAATAGAGCTTTTGAAGGATCAGCTTTTGGCCAATCATTCTGTTGTTAACTAGATTTTCGATGAGGTATTTCGTTACTAAACTTCATTTAAGACTTAAATTAATTAATAAATTGATTAATAAAACAGTTGTGAACACATCAGTGTATAAGCGATTCAATAGAATAACGCAAAACATAACAAACAAATAGAAAAAGTGATTATTTCTATGAATACCCGAAAAAATTAGGAATTATTTGTGAGGAACACAAAAATTATATTAAATTTTGTTTCTATCGCTGAGAAACCGATTATCGGTTTCTTTGATTAGTTTTCATCATTTCGTCTGAAATACACACAAAACTCGAAAATGGATTTCTTTTTGGATTTGATTATTGTTTTGTCAAAAGTGTTGATAACAACTATGAGTTAATTTGTTTGTCATTATTTTAAGCGTTACTTATCTTTAGTTACGCTTTCATTGAATCACTTTCTCTCTCAACACGTAGTTTTAGGTTTGGTCAGAGGTATGGCTCCGTTGTCTTTTCCGTTTGTCTCTTCGTGGTCTGTGTCCACATCCATACCTCCGTTGCCATTGTTATCGCTGGAACTGTGCCGGCGATGGTAATGGTCGGAGTCATACATCATTTCATCGTCGTCGTCGTCGACCTCTTCTTCTATGGCTTCGGCCTCCGAGTCGTCACTTCTAGATCGGGACAGATCTAACACATCGGCGCTCGCATGAGTGGCATACCTGCCCGGAACGATAACTGATAGTGTGGTCGGTCCCTGAAGTGACGGTGAAAGCGACAGATTCAGGGGTTGTGTTTGAATTTGGTCTGTGAGGAACATCTCCCGGTGCTGTGGCGTTAATATTCGTATTGTCTGTCGAGGCTTACGCCGAGATTTAGACGGACCGGAATCAAGTGACAGACCGCCCCCTATATGGGCGACTGGAGGCGGCGCCTGCTGTGGCACTGACGGTAAGTGATAAGTAAAGGAACTGGATGTGGCCGCGGCCGCAAACGGGACTGTAGAGGACGAGACGGTGGCAGCTGAGGCCACAACGGGAATATGCGTCTCATCTGTAGACCCGACTGGGCGTAGGAGAGTACTCGGTGTTATCAACTCGTCGTACGCTTTTGGTCGTCGGCCACGTCTGGGTTTACCGATGTTTGCTTCATCTTTAGGGCACTTGTGGTGCATCAGATGATGTCTCCTTCTGAACCTACCCAGGCACTGCTTACACTCGAACGGCTTCTCCCCCTTATGTATCAACATATGGGCTTTCAATTGATTGGAGTCGGAGAACTTACTGGTGCACAGTTCGCAAGCATATGGCCGTTCGCCGGTGTGTACCCTTAAATGCCTTCTGAGGTTCGCCACCTGAACGAACTGTCTCTCGCAATGAGTGCAGTGGTAGGGCTTCTCTCCCGTGTGGAGCCTCATATGAGTCTTCAAGTGGTGGTCCCGAGTGAACCTCTTATGGCATTCCCGGCATTCAAATGGCTTCTCTCCGGTGTGCGTCCTCTCGTGGTTTTGGAGCACATGTTTGTAACCGAAACACCGGTTACAGACCCCACACACAAACACTTTGTCTCTTCCCGGACCAGTTGTCGTACTGGTTGTCGACCCACTGCCCGGAGAGTCGGCGGCGCGCGGTTTTGGTCCCGGTTTGGATGTGACGCCCATACTTAGCGACAGTGGGGACGCACTGTTGGACCCGTCAGAACTGGACTTGGAGTGAGTGCTGTTAGCGCCTGAAAGAGCATTTCTGGCCGCGACGTTCGCCAACTCTTGCATTAAAATCCTATTCTGTTCGGTGTCGTGCACTGGGAAAGGAATACCAGTGGCTATACCGGAAGCGGCCGCCCGCGCGGCGGCTGCTAAGTCATTGCCAATGGTGACCAGTGCATTCCCGTATATCTGGGCGCGAACCAAATCTACTGCTTCCAGGGCTGAAGTTCTTGACCTTCGCAATGGCGATGATATGACACTAACACTAACACCAGAACCGGTGCCGTTCGTAGAACTCGTGACTTTAGAATTGGATGAAACCGATTCGCTTTTAATAGTAGTGCTTATAAGTGATGTCTTGGATGAGGACTGTTGTGGATGTGTTTCGATGGCATCGTCGCTCAACGCATCGCCTTCTTCTTTCATCCTCCGTCAATACCCGGTATAATTGCGGGCCCGCCCAACCTGTGGACAAACAGACATGCGTTTAGTCAAAGCAGTGTATGGAGTGCTTAGGAATGGGTCTAATGTAGAGAATATTCATTAATTACTTGTATCTCAAACTCGAATCGTTTTGATAACAAAATCAGAGTTCAAAAGCTTTTTAAACATAAGATTTCAAAGCAATCGATTCATTGGTTTATATAATAAGAAAATACTGTTATTAACAGTTATGAGGACTCGCGAAGACTCAGACCATAAGTCATAAAAATCAATTGAATACAAAAGTCAAATAAGCATTAGTTTGAAGACAAGTTTAGAGTAAATAACAATATTATTTGATTTACTGCTTTCAAAAACGACCAGAACTAGAGTCGAGTTAAATTACATATACACTGATTGGCAAACATTTTATTCGCCGATAAATTTAGAAAAACTATATTAACATCATTTGAAAACACATATAATAACAACAATTATTTGATCACATTTACAATTTTGATCATTGAATTACACGAACCAATTAATTAAATTCAAATAAATTCTATGCAAATATCAAATCACTTTCGTCTTAGACTTTTAGGAACTTTTTTCTACTCTTGATTTTTTTGGTTCACATCTTTTAGGAACTTAAGGAATGAAAGTGACATCGAATTCAAATGACATCACGTTTTCTATAACGGCTATGACTGTCGAGTGCTCCACAACCAGAGCTCAGTACAGTAGAGGCGGTTTTCTTGTAGGGAACCAGTAGTCGAATCGTGATTACCATCCAATGCAAGGGGGAGTTAACCCACTGGTATCAGACATTAAACTAGACTGAATTTGCCGCTCAGGAGAGGGAGAGAGAGAGAGAGAGGGAGAGAGAGAGAGAGAGAGGGAGAGAGAGAGAGAGACATCAAGGTTGTGTAAAATTGATAGAAAAATTGAAAAAACGTTGCAGTCATATAAGTAAGGGTGAGGCTGAGGCACGTCGTTCTGTCCTTTTTTCTTTAAGTTGTCTCGTATTTTATATAAAAGTAGGAGAAATCGGGTCAACGCACAAAAAGCTCACAAAAAAGCTGAAAGTCTGGCACACATTCGACGTCATCCGATGTCTCGACTTATTTCTATTGTTATGTCACCCAAAAGATGGTTATATGTGTAAACCATTTCCCTTTCAATGAAGATCAAGGTCTGGAAGACCGAGTTGTGTACCACTGGCCTAAACCTTGCCTTAGCCGTAACCACCCCTATCACAGTCCCCCTCAAAAAAGTATTTCCTTTTTAGTTGTGCTCTCCTCTAGAAAGGGAAACACCAATTGTATACCACTTTCTCTTTCAATTTAGACATTCGCCAACATCTGAACGTTTGTTTCGCTCCTTTGGTTTGTCTCAGATCTGCATTTTCTGTGAAATATTGTAATCATCTGACACATAGCCATCGGTATTGCCCCCGATTTTGCCCCTTATCTCTATGTCTGCCCCTTAGCTCTGTTGGCACTGATATTGAAGTGTTTTTGAGAGAAACCTTTGGACATTCTTAGAGGTACCACAAGGGAAACGTTGGACCACTGCTCTGATAAGCGACCGCTTCTATAATATGTAATATTTGTGCAAATGTTGGGAAATAGTTTGGAGGGAAACGCATAGTTTGAGGACACAAACACCGAGCACTCCATTGGCAGTACATTAGAGCACTAGTCCTTCGCTACACAACAAAAAACTGGTAAAAATGCAATAAATATCTGCATATTTGAGACTCAATTCTCATTAAACTAATGCCTAATATTTTAAATCTATTGCTTACATAATATTTAACTCCAATTAAGTATTGAACGAAACAAAAGAGAAAACATAAAGAAAGGCATAAAACAAAGTATATATCAATTGTTTGAGGCGTTAGTACTCAACGACAAAAAATTGATTAGACGTTGTGTTAGAAGAGATGGAAAATAAGTTTTAGTACTTAAGGCACAGTCGAGAGTAGCGTTCAATTAGAGCTTTGAAAGAGCGCTCAGTTCTCACTCTCATAGCCTTTAGCTCCTAAACCCCGTAAAGTTGTGCACAACGGATGGCATTAACCCTTGCAAGAAAAGCAGTTTTACAAGGGTTAGAACAGCACACAACATACGTAGTGTTTTATGTCTGTGCAGTTTGCGCTGCGATGCAGACACAGCTCTTCTTATTTAGTCATTTAATGGCTTATGTAAATGAATGAAAAAATTAATGTCTTTTGTGTGACATTTAAATTGAGAAAAATATTTTACAGCGCTTTTCAAATCCAAAGAAATTTCATTAAATAAATAAATAAGAAGTTTTGAAAAAATTAGTGCAAAAGTTAGGGAAAGTCAGGCATATAATACTCGGTATTGAATTTTGATAGGAGCCATAAAATTGCATTTTACGGACTCTTATTAGCAAATTATATGACGTAATGAAGTCGAGTCTTAAAAAACAAAGTCTCAGACAAAGAGATAAAAATCGATTCAAGAATTTTTGTGCGCCTTAAGAGTCACACAAACAGAGAGACTAAAGAGGAATATTTCAATTACTTTAGGGGACAGAGAGTATGGAGAGTAGGATAGAGTGTGTTTTTTTGAGGACCATTTTTGTTGGGTTTCACTGCAAAAAAATATGTCTGATTTGTTAAACTGATTATACAACTGACTGTTGTGTTTGATATTTGCTGATGAGGTTAAAGTCCTAAACTAGTGGTGTATTAGACAAATAATAGAGAGAAAACACACACAACTCACACAAACAGCACATCATATAACTGTTATATACCTATGAGTTATATGAGAGAAACATAAAAATTAATGAGAGGTCCAATTTATGTAACAGTTATGGCAATGGCACTCGCATTAGGCAATTGTCCAAATCTATTATCTTATCTGAAGAACCGAATGCTAATAATAAAGTACCGAATGATAGGAGAAATTGAAGTTTTGTTTGCACTACAACTCAGGTTCGCATCCGTTATCCTTGTTTTTTGCAAACTATCATTCAAAACCATTTCAAGCTCACAGTCAATGCTGTTTACCAAATGATAACTTTGAGACTCACTTAATATATTACATCACAAATACAGCCGAACCCTATTATTGTCTATAATGACCAACAAATAGAGAAATCATATATTTTTTCTTTCAGTCCAATTATTTGTGTATTTCTTAAGAAAGGAAATTCATTTTTTTCAAATCATTAAGATTTGAGTTGAATAATAGGCTGAGAATTAATCGAAATTTAATTGAAATATACATTTGAATGACTCGACTGTAGCCAAGTCTCTACTGAATCGGTATTCTTGTTGTCTGATCTGAATAGAAGTGCTGAACAGCACTCTTGAAATATTATCTGAGAAAAATTAGTTGTGATAACTGAAGCAATTTTATGGCAGATATCACACCAAAAGTCTTATTCTGTTTATAACTGTTAATATGAGTCAAAATTGAATAACTAGAACACTAACCATAGTCTCAAATATTTACATTTTGAATATCTTAGTGACAAAATAGCTTAAGTATAGCACTTGAGGATTGTAAAGGACCAAGGACATGACTTTATGTTTACCAGATATTTATTAACTATTTGTACAGTTTTAGGATCTAATTTGGCGTTCATTTGAGGGAAAAACTTAATTACAAACGAATGTATTCCTTCATTACAAGACTATAGTCTTTGAGACCGTATTTTTGTGAACAAAATGTCTTTTTTCCTCAAAAGCATTAGTAGAGAGAAAATTGAGTGAATTGTCAATAATATGAGAAAATAATAGATATTTAAGATATATTCAGAATGTATTCGGAATCACATTTAGAGGAAAATAAATTTAATAATAGAAAATAGAGAATAAAATAAAAGAAAGTCTTCAATGAATGCATACAATGAACAACGAAAATATGGCTCAAAATATGGTCGACTCTCCGGCCCTAAACAACAATCGATGGCATAATAAATAACCAAATATTTAGAGGAAATTCATTTTTTGAGGACAAAAATTGAAAGTGAAGTGAAATTACAAATATATGGGTTTGGAGTGAAGTCTGCAGTCAGAGTGAAAGTGAGTGAGAAGTGTAGCAGAAGTGCAGTACAAGAGTACAGCAGAAGTACCGCATCTTTGGCTGAAAAAGTGCTCAAAACTGTTGTATTTTAAGGCATAACAAAAAGCTGACTAAGAAATTATGAATGGATGCAAATGGCAGCTGCAGGTCTGCCTCACTACTGGTGCAGGTCTGCCACTACTGGTGCAGGTCCTGCAAAAAAGTCTCTAATAATGGATTGTGAGCTCAGTTCTCAATTGACAAAATGTACAATTGATCATCAATTCACTACGACTTGAGATTGGGAGAGACCTACTATTCAATTGTCGTCTTTGGGCTGATGGCAATGGATGGCAACGATGGCAATGACACACTGCCCTCCATCACCAGAGCTCATGGCACTCACTGTATTGAAGTCCATACGATTGTGGCTTTTCGACTACAATTAATCATCGACTGTAGTCCTCTATTAATACCATTGTGAAAAAATAGGAAATATTCAAGACATGGGCGCACAGCACAGCACAACAATATTCAAAACTAAAATATGAACTTCTTTTTTAATAGACATAACACACACTCTGAGAGAGTGAACATGTATTTAGTTATTGGAAACCATAAAAAATTGAATCATCTCTCAAATAGAGAGTAGACTTACAGTAAGAAAAGCGGAGCAACACTTGGAGTGACATCAAGTTCTCAATACTAGTGATTCACAGAAGAAAACATTACCACAAAAACAATATCCAAACAACTGTTTGATTACTTTAAAAACCAAAATAATTAACAACTAATAGATTTGAATGTATTTCTTATGCAAACGTATTATCAAATATATTATATGAAAGACTGATATAATAGGAGAGTCAGAGTCCGAATGCCATCCTTTCTAACAATTAGTTTCTCATTAATTTCTGATCCAATAAAACAGATAATAGAAAAGGTTCAGAAGAATTGGTAAATAAGATGTCTTCCTCTTTGAAAGTGTGGTATAAGTGAAGTCAGAGACACTGTTCGACAGCTCAACATTTTCAACATTGAGACCAAACCTTACCATTGGAAACACCACTCACTGGCGAACACAGTTTGGATCAATAGTTTCGGTGTGGAGTGAGCGCATTGCAGACATAAAAAATGCCACGAGATATGCCTCACTCACTCTGGATCTCTATGTGTGTGCTCTCAGTAATAGATTGTATAAAAAATATATGCATATCTGGTATACCAAAACTCTGGTTATATGTGGCGGTGCTGTTAGTCATTTACCGAAAGTATATATTTTATAAAATAAAAGAACAGAATAAAAAAATCGATCCCTTCATATAACACTGACTTAATTTCTTGTAAAAATATAGGCTGTGCTCATAATTCACATTCATATCAATACATATTTTAATTATAGGTTTGAAATAAAAAAATCAAATAAATCGACTTTAGATTTGAAACTTTACTCTTAAGACTTGTATCAAACATATTGTGCGGATCTACGGATAGAACAAAGTTTTAGCCAACAATTTAAGCCAAGAATACAATTCTCAGGAAAGCCTTTCATCTAAAAATCTTTTTCAAATTCAATTCGTTTAATGAAATGATAGGAAAAGTATTGAAAGTTAACGTCGAGTAGAGAAAAGTCGATTTCCTTCGACAAGAAATTAATCAATTTTTAGTTTCAGTTCAAAAACTAATGATTGGGAATCCATTGGTATAAAAAATAAAGTAAAATAAATACTCAATGAAAAAATGTTGAAAAAAGTAAAGCTGTCAATTAAACAACAAGTTAAAAAAAATTACAGCTGCCATCAGAAATTCAAAACGCCGACCAACACAACATAATCCGCAAGTATTTCATAAAAAAAATATTGTAATCAATTGAAAAGAAAAAATTAAATTATAAAAAACTAAACATCAGTACTGAACACATAGATAGCTATCGATATGAATATATTCATAAAAAAGGTCTGAATGAAAAAATGATCGAAATTTTATATGAATGGCAAAAAAGGGCAAAACAAGCCGTCAAATAAAAAATTAGAGTATAAAAAATGATCACAAATACTGGGAGAGGAGTGAAAGAGAGAAATAATGTGCTGAACGAATGCATACCTCATTCAACTCTACCTTCTAATCGATTGGCGCACACTTTCCTTCTTTGACGCACTCTTTTATATAATAGAAAAGACGGCACAGAATAGTGTGAGGAATGAAAAAACAGTTTTCAACCCTTTTTGAGTTTACTCTTCACTTGCACTTCAAGGAGAATAAGATTAATATGAGTTTTATTTCCGCGAAGTTTCACTCTTTTGAAATGTCAGACAAATTTCAATCTTTAAAAGTAGGAAAAGTTGTAATTCTTTGGCGAAAAATAATTTCATTGAAATTCTTTTGCTTTGAATACATAAAAACTCTTTTTTGAAACTTTTGTAAATTAAACAAATGGTAAACTTTTTCACACTTTATATAACTTTTTTAAAGACTGACTATTGAATAGCCGTTGGTTCTGATGCCTAACATGTTGTTGCCTTTCATACAGAGATGTGCACTGACTCTAACTGGAACTTCTCCTTAAGCACCGACTGCTCTCTAACTAAAGCGTCTGAGAAAAGGTTGTGGCGATTGCTTTTGGCCAATACATAAGGGCTCAAGAAATAGGCAGGACTTTGGGCTCAACTCAGTTATATAACTGACTGATAATACTGTGTGTCTGATAATAAACTTTTCTGGTTCTCCACTTAAATGTTTATCTCCTCTTATTTTTTGCCTCTTCTGTTGGTTCTCATGTCGGGTAAAAAAGTTTAAAAATAGCCGAAAATAGTGAACAACAAATAAAAATATAACTTTTCTTCTCTAATACTTCGATTTTAAAGTCTTTACCAAAATCTTAATTTAGACAAAACTAATACCATTTTTATTGGTTGGGGTCAACAAATCACTTATAAATATATTGAAATTATAGACCTTTTGTCTGGAATTAGAAGATTATTCATAAATGATATGTTTTTAATATGTGACTTGAATTTGGTCTAAATTTCAGTTCAAATTTATTTTTAGGATTTTTAGGATCAAAAAATTAGTCTAAAAAAGTTTTGCTCATATATTCAGTTATTCTAAATATTAATATAGAGAAACAAAAATAATTAAAATATTTTTCTTTTCTGATCCAAATATAAATACGTTTTTATTTTTGATTCACATTTGACGCCTATTATCGATTGCTTTAACCATACTTTCAGGTAATTATTAACCAAAGCTTTTATATTTGGAAAGCCATTCAGAAACCGCCGCTAAAGTCATAATCATTGCGTGAATGCAAACAATTGAAGAGTTATTTGGAAAATGAAATGAAAAGTAATGAAAGGATGCATCGAATGGAACGAAACGGCCGTCCAGTTAAGTGTTGGCCTCCGCCCAGTCAAGCATTGAGTCGCCAATCGGTTAGTGGAGTATTTGTGCTGATGCGGAGCCAAAGGGATGACTGCGTGCGAAAGAGTACAGAGAGGAAGGGTTTGACTGCAAAGCAGCAAAGTATGGCTGAAACTCTCCTCTTTCAGCACTGAAGGCTAGCCTTTGCATAGAGGAAAGGTATCACTAATGAAAACCAGTAATCACTGAAAACATTAGCACCATTTCTCACAACACTTTACTTTTGATATAAGATCATAAAAGTGAGTCTTCACAGCAAAACAAGTTCTCAAATGAGTAAAACTAATTTAGTACTCCTTTGAAAGCCATAAATCTTTTCACTACTAATAACTCTAATGATATTTATCGCTAAGTTTTCTTTGAAATATAATTTACTGAAAATTAAACCTTTTTTAATGTGAGAAAAAGGCATAAAACAAATCGCTATCAAAACACATCCGATTCCTTAAAAGACAAATATTTCAATGATTTCTTTCGCACTTTTTCTAGTTTTAAGATTTTGTGTAAACATATAAAAAGTATTTGAATTGCTTTTTAACAGTTTTTTTGTGATCTCTTCTGTTGTTTTCCTTTGAATTCTCTTTTCTTTTTTCAAAACAAATAATCAGAAAATAGTTAATAGAAAAACAGCAGAAAAAAAGAGATTTAAATTACTTATGGAATTGATGTCAAAAATGGCAAAAACATTGCAATAAAAACTATTTGAGAATTAATTTTTAGGAAAGAGATATAAATATCGTTTGTATTAATGCATTAGAAAATGTGTTTACTTCAATAAAAGTCAAGTGAATGATAGATGAAAATCAGATTTCGCTAAAGTTTTTGCGTTGAAATAAATGTTAAGAAAATTCATATTTTAGGAAAAGTTTTCCAATAAATAAGTAAAAATTGAATTCTCTTTACGTAAGAAATGATAAGAATATATATTTTGTTGACTCAAACAGTGAAAAGAGATTTTGCTTTGAGATGAGATGTGTATAAGACATAAGACACTTGTGAATGCGAGACAGCACAGGTAGGTATGCATGGGGGCAATGCAATTGATTTGTTTGTTATCTGTGAGTCTAGAAAATTACATTGCATTGCATGCCATTCCTCGTCAGACGGATTATATGATTATTATTTTTCTCTTTTTCGTAGACCAGTCTATGACCTGACCTGCAATCAGGTAACTGTTGTGCAACGCTTTCGCAACAACACATCAAAACTGTTTGTTTCGAGACTGTGAAGGCATTGACCCTTCAATGCGATGCATCACATCATTAGCCGACCAATGAATAAATGCTTTAAAACTAACCAAAGAAGTAAAGAAGTAAAACATAAACAGGTGAAGGAAGTCAAGCAAAGGCACAAAAACACATTCATTACGCAATCCTCGGTTCGCCGAATCAGCGATCGATGAAAACAGTTTTCAATTAAATTTCGACATTATATTCAAAAACACTATTTAAACAGAAGAGAAATATTGGATGAGTTTAATGAGTGACTCAATTCTCGTAATGATTGTCATATAAGAAATGTTGAAAACGCGATCAGCCATTGCTTTCATTGTATTTCATTTTAATTCTCTCTTTTCATTTGTTTTTCCAAATTAAATGAAATAATCGATATTTAAATACTTCATTTAATATATTGATTTTGATTTTAAGGTCAATTTTGATTATTTTTCACGTTTTAAAAAATTAGATCGACCAATTATCGAGCGCTTCCTCATAAAATGATACATGACTTTGAGGTATTAAGTAGG
>JAQIWF010000463.1:0-18666 GCA_034694965.1 Ceratozetes gracilis
CTCTCTCTCTCTCTCTCTCTCTCTCTCTCTCTCTCTCTCTTGTGCTCTACTTTAATGTCGGGTCTCTTTTACTATAAATCAAAAATAACTATTGGATGGACTGATGGACGGCTCAAATCAAATATTTATCAACTCTTATGAAATGAGTATTTTTTGTGTGAGAAGACAGACATTCGTTAGAAATGTTTGCGAATAAATATAAAGTAATATATTTTTCATTCTTCGAGAGTTAGAAATCAAATCAAATGCTAATGTAATGGCAATAAAGTTGAACAGAAAAAGTTTAACTTTAACTAAAGTGCTATACATTTCGGTGGCACTAATAGAATATTTAAGGGACGGCCTCTTCTCAGGCAATGATAGGACAAACTTTGAGTTTAAATAGTTTTGAATTTTATTTTATTTTTTTGGTCTACTCTTAAATTGCTTCTGAATTGTTATTTCAATTGAGAGTCATATGTATGCCTAACACGACCTTAGAATTCGTTTCCCACTATTTTATTAGTATTTTGGGCCAAAATAGCATAAAATTGATATCAAATGAAATGAAATCTAATAACTCGAATAAATGGCTAAATATATTTCAAATCATATCATATATTTTGCTCTAATATTATAGTCGAGATATGAAGTCATATAAAAATTTATTTTCACTTCTAATGTGAAAAATAAGAAAATTAAAAACAAATTATTTGATATACTGAGTAAAGCAATGATTTGTACTCAATGATCCTGAGCCTCTTCTTTTTATTTATCTAAACATTCTTCTTCTTTTTGACCGTAAATTTATTTTTCTTTGCTTCCATGCAGTTATAAATTCAGGCAATTATTTGAAAACCGCTGCGAATAATATAAATTTGATTTTAATTTAAATTTTTTCTCTAAAAATTCACTTAAATATCATCAGTGAAAATGTCTAATGACTGCCGCGGTTTTTGCATTAAAATGAAATCATTTGACTCTTGGATATCTATAAATACCTATTTCTTCTAATGATTAATGTTTTTGGAAAATGAATAAAATATACTTTACTTTGTTATCATTTGAAGCTTCTCTGAGGCTATTCTCTGTATTTTGTACTTCAAAAGCAATTTGTGATTCAAATGTGATTTACTTTATGTTAAATATAAGCGAAAGAATTTTGAGTCAATTAGAAGTATTTTGTGATTTGTATTTAAAAATCATTTGCAACGCTATGAGGACAAGATCTAAAGGAATAGTTGTTTTAAAATAAGTGATTTGGCACTCAAATCAAGTTTTATTCTGATTTGTTTTAATCATTTAATGAATATCACAAGTCATTAACTCTCTGTTCATTAGTTTATTAGAGATTCTGAGCTCTGATTTCATTTCAAAGTAGAAGAAATGTAATTAATTATTAAATCATGATTTTTGCTATGAAACAGACTTTTGATATACAGAAAAACCAGTGTTTCCTCGACTTTGAAATCTGGCAAAAAATAGATTGAATTTTTGGTCGCTTATCAGTAAATGAACGCCGAATAAGAAAACCTCTCAATTGGATAACATTTCGACCGATAAGTAAATGAGGAAAAAAGAGTCGATTAATAATCAAATGTTTTATGAATTGAAAAGAACTGGAGATTAGAGCCTAGGTTATTTCTCATTATATTTTATTCATTGAATTTATCATTATTTGTGTGAACATTGAATTTCGAGATATTTTAAGTAATCGAAAAGCAAAGAATTTTTATTTTTTATTTGAATCCATTAAAGACAATATTTATTTATTTTTTATTGCAATCTTGCAGTCAATGCAGACCTAATGTGAGAAAAAATTACTAAACATAAGACATATTTACGAATATCAGTATCTTTTTAAGAGATTTTCATTCCTCGAAATTGATTTTTGAATCTCAACTCAGCTTTGATTTTATGTGAAATAGAATTAAAAAAGATATTTAAATATTTTTTTGGTTATAAAAGCTGAGCCTCTCTTCACTCGGGTCCGGCATTTGGCTCCGGAATTCAGAGGTAAAAAATCATTTAATTTAAGCGATTTCTCAGATATGTCTTAAGAGAGATCCGCGATTTTGATATCAATAAAAGTAAAACAGAGATAAATATTTTTCTTCAAAATTCTTTGACATATTCTGTGAACACATGACTCCGAAGTGTTTTGTATAGCATTGGACTCTCATTAATGGTATTCATTGGAAGCGATATTTCT
The DNA here is from genome assembly GCA_034694965.1 of Ceratozetes gracilis. Lineage (NCBI taxonomy): Eukaryota > Metazoa > Arthropoda > Arachnida > Sarcoptiformes > Ceratozetidae > Ceratozetes > Ceratozetes gracilis. The sequence continues at coordinate 2,192 of JAQIWF010000463.1, forward strand.
TTGAATTGCTTCTCGTCATCACTGATATGAGTGAAGCCGTGATTTTACTCCGATTGCCAGCACTCGACTCTTCACTATTTGACTAAAGGGTTTTCACATTTTAATGAATTTATTGGTGAATTGAAATTTTTATTTATGAAACATATCTTAATATACTTATCAAATGAAAGACTTTTTTGCTCAAACAGAAGAAGAAATATTTTGAGGCAATAAATATTTGAATACATTTAAAGGCCAACCATTTGATGCGTTTCTTCTCATGATATAAAGAATGAATTTTTAATTCCTGTCCATATGTTTGTCGATAAGAAGCATTCATTTATTCATAAATATTCAATTCATATGTCTTATAATCTGACATATTTTGATAATTTATATTCAGTAGATTTGAAATGAATTTATCCTTAGATATCATTTGAGAGGTTTTCTCACAATTTTCTATTAGAATAACTCATTTCAATCCAATCTCAAGCCATGGATCCTATCGACAAATCTGTCAAAAATTGAGAGATGAATGAGTGAATCCTCTAATATATAGCCTGGGCTTTGCACTGTTTGTGCTGTCCATTCCAGGATTGGAAAGTCAACACATTTTTTAGTCAACTGTCCACTAAGGCATACATAACAGCACAGCTCCAAAACTAATGGAAAGTCTATATAAAAATAAGTTTTGTCGATATCTCAATAGTTCACTGTTTGAAGGGGAAGGGAATAAGGGATATATTGGACAGACACTGGGCTGTCATCATAAGGCTTGAGGTGATTCATAACTTTTATTATCCGAATGTGTTGTTTGAGAACTCATATTATTACTGAATTTGAAGAATATTCTGTTTGCCATAGAATTAGAGGAATCATTAGTTTTGTCAAAATTCTTGAATCAAAAGATTAGAATTAAAGCTCTCTCTGTATGTGAGTCCCAATAAATGGTATGTTTGGAGGCATTCATCTCTTAATCTATTAATTGTCGCCTATTTTTGTGTCGTTTTTATAAATGATTTGAAATATAAAGAGAAACTGATTGTAGTTAACGAATGACTGAATGAGAAATGTGTATAATTTATTTGCTTATTCTGAGCTCCACTTCTGGTGCCTATTCTGGTGACAAATACGCCTTCACTTCACTTCTTATAACAAAATCTCTGTTCTCTGAGAGCGTAAAGTCAGAGACCGTTTGCCATCATTTTTATCGACATAAGACACACACCATATGTATAATCACATCAGTGTTAGGACTGTATTAAATCACAAAGTTTTGAGTTCGTGGAAAATCGATAGACAATCGATAGCCAGTCCACTCTCTGGACAGTCTGTGCGCTCGAGAGCATCAAAATGAAAAAAGTTCTAAATTGAGGCTAAACTCAGAGAAAACTGAACTTAATTCTAGACTAGAGTTTGAGCGCAATATTATTCTCAGTCTTTGTTTTGGGCTATACTTTCACTTCAATTTGATTTTTGTTATTTAATGGCAGAGCAGGACTTGTGCTCCTCTTTTAATATCGCTCTATCATTGATTCGCTGAGATATCTCTCAATAAAATCATTAGACATTTATAGCCGAACAACAAAATTACAATCAATGCCATTGATATTCATTAAGGACTGGTATTTGAGTTGAGACCAAATGAAGAGCACAATCACGCAATGGTCTAAACACCGCCCGTATTCTCTTCAGATCACAGATCAGTTATTACTTGTTTTTATTCTTCCACTTCATAAATGTCTTTATCGAAGTGATAACTGACTCAAAATAGAGAGAGAAATGGAGAGACAGTTCAATAAGTAGTAGTTTGGGATCGGATGTACTTCACATCTAAACTCAAGTCATAATCGACTTTCTATTGTAAGGAAAGTCTTCTTTTCTTAGTTATTAACGCTTTACTTCTCAAAAGAGTTGAGACAAACAGTGAATTAAAGACAGACTATTACTGTTCAACACATTTAAACCTCAATTCTGGAGTGACATTCATGTAAATTGAAATCTAACCATGTTAGATTGAGAAGTTCTTGTCAAAATTATGCACTTAATGAGTTGTATGTCATTTTAAACGCCAGAATCTGACTTAAATTAACCAAAAATTAAAACAAAGAAAATTAATATGAATTATGGGTCGGATGACATAATTTTGAATTATGAGAGCAATTGAAAGGCTACCTGTGCCTCACTGTGCCACACATTGGCCACTATTATGCTTATTGGATGATAAATTAGAGGCAATTATTTCTCTTATTCACAGCTAATATTTCTAAAGTGAAGACACAGAGAACTGGTGTTTGTGATAGCAATCGAAATAAAAAGAGAAAATATATGAAAAATGCCGACAAAACTCCCTCTAATGGAAAGCAAGAGTTGAGAAATTGCAATCAGTCGGCACCAATTCCAGCACTATTTATCTTTTTTATTTCACTCTTATTAGTATCCCCTCTACCTGTGCTGTATGTGTGTGTTATTCCGAGTGTGCCATCACTTCAATGTTATGAAGCAAAACAAATTCATTTAAACAATTGCTTCTAAACATGGATGTCCAAAGGGAAAAGGCTACCCCAAAACCACCCTCTAGACTCAAAATTTGACATTTACTCCGACTTTTCACAAATTTTGGCAAGATGGCGGCCAAAAACCTACCAATTTTGCCAGCTAAGGACTACGGCTATATTTTTCGCCATTTTGTCCGTCATTTTTGCTAATTTAGTTAATTTGACTGAATTTAAACTAAATTAAAGTAAGTTTAACCCCAAAAACGTCTATATTACGTGTATTTAAAGACAAAGTGGCATCTTTTTTACTGTCATGACACCTTTCCCCTAGAAATTTTTTTAAACCCTCCCCCTAAACCCCATTCTAGAGCCCCAGACCTTTAACATCCCTGCCTTTAATGAATGCGCTAATATAAAGCCAATGCAAAATAGGTAACAAATCTCTGATACCTGCAACTATTTGCATGTTTATTCCAGTCCTTTTCATTAGCGAATAAATTTAATCTTAGAAGTTATTTTGTAAATATAATTTGAAAATTAGCAAGAATATCCCATATATTGAACATTAATCTTGAAAAATAGCCGGAAAATGGAGAAGAATTATGAAAAGGTAGTGCGAGAACGACACGACTAATACTCAAAACCAATAAATCCCTATTAGAAGTGCCCAAATGTATGCCTGTGTGAGTGTCTGTGCCGTCCAATAACTTCTTATCATTTGCCTAAAAATCGTAAATATCTACTCGTAATGCAATATAAGGCATAAAATTGTTTAAAAATAAAATTGAGGGAAAATTTATAATAGGATTCATAGGTTTGCCTTAAATATACAGAAAATATTTGTGTGTTTGGCCTCACAATCACTGCATAAGAATCTATGGGTTTGAGTCACATTTGAGTGCAAAATAACGTTTACGCAAAACTATTACTGTTTTGTAAAAATAGGACGAATAGGACTCCTGGCTGTCGATGGAAGTGCAAAGATATAGTGCCAGTGCATTATCATGAAAATGTCATATAAATTTTCGGGACATATTATATGCTGTGCTCTTTTCATTTTGGAGGACATCTATTAAAGAGGCGCTCATTTTGGAAGGCATTTCACTGAATTGTGGTCTTCTCTCACTCTTAATAGTCTAATATATTTTCTATCACTAATGAGAGTGAATTTCATTACTTTTGAATAACATTTGGGAAATAAATTTTCATTACTTTTATAACAGCGAAGAATATTCCAAATTTTAAAATAATCCAATTAACAAATGATTGCCAATCATCTCAAATGCCACCAACTCTTCTAGCATTGATGTCCAAGGTCGAACGATAAAGGGGCTACTGAGAAATGAGGACATATTTTGCCAAAACCACGAAACACTTATTGTGTAATTTTAAAGTTTTGCTAAAAGTTGATGTCTGTCTTCCCATAGTTTAATTCATATCACTTGAAGACCACTATCTAAGTGCTATTTACATGAGGTGTCTAAGCACCGAGCTCATTTAGTCCTTACTACTTGCAAACCAGTGATAACCGCCTGGTATTTGTGATGACCTTTCACTTTGAAAGTTATGGCAATTCGTTAACTTTCACGTCATTTAAGTCACTCTTTCCTGGAATTGAGAGAAAAAGCATTTAAATTCAGTTTAATTGGAGTTAATATTAAATGATTAGTAACTCAAATGAGCCCACCTTTTGCTTTCTGTCGCTCACAATATTTTATGTCCAAATGTCGACAATAAGTTTGGAGAGAATATGCTTTTAATTCAATCTTAGTTTTATGGCATTTTTCTTTTGAAGTAAATATCTTAATGATTTTGATTTACATTTTTGTCATTTTCTGAATTTATTTAAAAAAACATTAATAATAACCAGTTTTTCTTTTTATGTGATTTAAAAAAAATTAAAATTCATTTTAAATTATTTAACTTCAAAGGAAAGACATATTCCTCGGAATTCTAAGAAATCTGATGCATATTAAAATTTGAGACCACTTGCCTTCTACAGCACAGCATATTTTTTTAAGGACAGAACCTGACTATAAATTATTTGCATTTTTTCATGAATACTATCGACTGTTTATGGCTTAAGTTATTTGAGTATAAATCGTAGGAATTTTTATTTTCTTTTTCAAACTCGTGTTATGATATGATTTTAATTTCCCAATCATTCAAATGATATTAAATTTCTTTTTTTAGAGTCAAATATTTCATTTATTTTTATTATTTTTATTTGAAAATTTGACTTTTATTTAAAGTTTTCAGTTATTGATAAGAATGAGCATGGCAAGTTTTGCCTGAAGTTCAAAGTGATTATTTCTTATTGGCGATGAGCATGATAACTTTTGTCAATTGCCTTCAATTATATATTCAATTAAAAAGTTTATTTTTTGAGGAAATGTTTAAACATTTATTTGAACGAAGACTTCAAACATTGAGAGAAATCGATGAATAAATTGATTGGAAATTTTGAAATGAATGAAAGAAGTCGGCGATGACTGTACTGTCTGTGCAGTGTTTGAAGAAAGTGGCCAACATTTTGCATGTCATGTTTGCATGCGATGGCGAGCACTGCCTCATCACTTGAGTCCAATTATCATAAATATGTTAGGACTGCTTCATCAATCAAATGCAATGACCTGAACCCTGTTCTCTATACATGTTATACATCACCTCAAACACAGCACTACCAGTGATGATCACTTGAGAGCTAATGCCAGAGCTCTGCCTTTTTTCGTTATCCTTGTTAACAATCATGTTGACAATCACTTGATTTTCCAGCGATGGGCTACAGTTCAGCTATTTTTAGTGCTTACTATTAATTGTGTGAACTATTGTTTTCTATGTAAGACTTCATGACTTAAGACTTAACCCAATGTTTAAGTCATTGTTTGCGATAATTAATTCCGTTTTATATTTTAAATAAATTATTCAGACTTTGAGCTAAAGTTTATAATGAATTTTGACTCTTATTTGTTGAATGATTTGCAAATGCTTTGCATTCCAGTCGTTATCCAAATGTCGTGAAATAAAAATGATTTTAAGTCTTATTTACAAAATTATACATAAAATGTGATGGTTTTGACTCAACATTAGAGACAGTGTTTCGATATTTTTCCAAACCATTAGACTTCTTAAGGTTCATAATGTCTGGACTTAGGATGAAATAGCGATTGATGTTAATTAAAGTCAATTGATTTAGTGATATATCCAATAGTTTTTAAATATTAAGTGTATTTTCAATGCCAAAGTCGTTGAGAAAAGATTTTTAACTGATTTGTATTCCAAACATTTGAAAAACTTATTGAATCAAAATCTATAGACAGAGCTCTGAGTCTACATAAAAGGCGCATATAATTTGGGGCCCCTTTTGGACGCTTTGAGTTTTCCTTACTCAAATGAATAAATGAAATATAGTTAACATTAAAAAATGTACTGATAAGAGAAAGAAAGAAAATCTTTTTATGTATGCAATATTTAAAACGCTTTTTTCACTTAAATATTTTCTCTCTTTGCAAAGGTATACGTGAATTGCCATTTCATTATGCATTCACTGCATGTTTGCCTTCAAATGATGTGATTTTTGCTCAAGTCGTTGCCATTTCCAACTTCTCTCTCTGCCTCTCTCTCTCTCTCTCTCTCTCTCTCTCTCCCGACTCTTCTTGGTTTTGCTTTGATAAGTTTTATTCATTTCGCAGATGTGTATGAAATAGTTGTTTAAAATTATTTTTTTGTGTGAAATAATTGCGAGAAAATTATCTTAATTTTGAGTTAAATATTCATCAGTTAATTATTAAAATGTTGAGATTGTTTTGTAACATTTAATAAATTGTCAAATCAATTGAGGAAAGTTTTGGTTCAAAAGCATTTAATAATTGAAATTTTGAGGAAAATTCAAATTTATTGATGAATTAATGGAATATTAGGGAAAAATTTAGAAAAGCTTATGATTTCTTACTCTCGAAACTTATCGTTAGATTGTTTTATAATTTATTTTATAATATGATTCGTAAAAATATAAAAATTCAAATCGAAGTGAAGGCCAAAAATTTTTATGTATTTTTTTGTATATAACTTATTTGATCCTCAAATGTGAGAAAAAATTTTATGGCTTTCTGTATGTAAGTAAACGAAAAGATCAAATTCATAGATATATGAATATATTTACTATCATTTCTATTCATCCAATGCTTAGAATACTTAAAGAGCTATCGTTTAAATACTTTAAGAAAATATGGTTTCCTTTATTGCTTTTAGAGTCAAATTCATGCAAAAAATAGTTTAAAAACTTTTATTATGCATTGCCTGTGACTATGGGGTTAAGAGGGAGACCAGAGTCTGGGGCTGAGAGGAACTGGTATTAAAATAGAAGACGTTTGAGTCTAATGTATGCGAAGAATACATGAATTAAACAAATGTTTTTCTTAAGTGCAAAAAACGCATAAATTTTTTCCTTTTTTTAATGTCGATTTTGTTTAATATATTTTTTTCTTCAATTACTTATTGTTTTTAAAATTATTATTTATTTTATTCTTTAAATAAATAATACTTATTGTGTGTAAAACTGTATTTATATTCAAATGTAATGTAGTTTAATGTTTAGCAGAGATATGCCGATCGATTAGCTCCACTGTAAACCCCCTCTCATTATAAACCTCTTTATTATAGCTTTTTTCATAGACTCTAATAATGAGTTATCCCTTAAAAACATATATTTATTTTTTGATTTGTTTTGTTTTTTAATTTAAAACACAATTATATGCCAAACATTTTCATAACTACTGTTAAAGAATTTTATTGTTTTTGTTATTCGCGAACAAAGTGTTCATAAAAATGAGTGATAATTATTGTTTGTCTCCTTCTCTGTCATAGGATTTGCGAAATAGTTTGCGAGAAACTAATTCATTATATTTCACTCTTTCAACTGCCAGACGTCGAGTATTTTAAATGCTTTTCCAGTGCCCTCTCCTCTTAAATTTTTGTGTAATTAAAGGCTTTTACCATTTTTCGTTCGATTGGGCTCTTCCTCATGAAGGGAATGGATGACCACTTAAAACATTTGGTCTAAAATCTAATCCTAAGAATACTTTTAATTTTTCATTTGTTTCACTGTTTTAGAGATTGGATTAATTGTATTGCAATAAAGAGTAGAGTGAAGTAGAGATCGATCTGTTGTTCAATCGATATCTGAATTATTTTCAAATATAGCTTTTTTGGTGAATTATTTATTGGTCCTTAACTGAGGAAAGAATACAGTTTTGTGTTCTTCGGAGATATCTTATGTCAGAGGAATTTCGTGAAATTCTCTGCTTTCCAATACAAGTAATGAACGGATTCCCAAAAGGGCCTCAAATAGAAGTCTATCCTCTTTGCCAGTGATCTATGAGTTGAGCCATAGGTCGTGGGGCTTCAGCCAAAGGCCTCGATCTAATAGATGGTGGCCCGCTGTCATCCCAAACCAAATTAATCGTTTGCTAATTTCACCCCATATTAGCATTTTTACTCCAATCATATGTGTTTCTCAGTCATAACCCCATATAAAGTGCTTACAATTTGTATATAAATCTTTGGTTCGGAATAATTATTAATTTGTTATTTTATTGCTTCTCAGAATTGATCGGAGAAAAAATGACTCAAAACTAGCCTTGAATTTGATTAATTTGAAGAACAGATTTAAATGTCGACATCGGATTCATTGGGATAAATGATTTTCAATACATATTTGAATATAAATTGTTTTTATTGAAAGGAATTCTTTTGTGAAAAAGTTGTTTTCAATTTTCAAATTGATTTTCAATGCATTTATTCAAAAGTATTTAAATTTATTCCGATTCATATTTTACTTGAAAAGCATTTAAAAACAAAGGAAACGTAAGATTTGATAACAATTTAATTGAGTTGTTATTATGTTTTGTTTTGTGCCCACAAACAGAGATATAAAAAGATGTGAAGTAAGAAAAAATTCATACAATGTTTAAACGTTTTTCTGGTGCCAAACAATTAAGTGTTCATTGGATCGAACCATAAATTGTTTGATAAACTATATACCAGTTCTATGTGTTGTTTGCGCTGTTGGTTAAGAGAAGTGATTGGGTTTGGCTTTCATTAGTTAGTGGTCTTCATCTGCCAATTGATCCCTTTTGGACAATTAGCTGCCAACGCACTAACAGCTCACAAAAAAGAAGTATCAGTGCTATATTGGTCAGTGCCTGTGCTCTATTGTGTGGTCGGCATTAACTTGACATTAACACTAAGTTGACTTTCCCTTTAATACACTGAATGTACCTTATATTCGTTTATATGGTCTAGGTCTCATCCCAACTCATTTCTCTTTTATTTTGCAATCCTGTGAGCTCTTGGTTTAATTTATATTAATTATTCATAAGAATCATGAGTTGTGTTTATTAACTATTTTTTACCTCATTTTATAATCAAAACTCAAATAATATTCAGTTTTGGTAATAATTAAGAGAATGTTTGGTCAGAGTTTTCACATTTGATTTATGAAAATTTTGATTAATTATTCGCCGCTTTGTTTTCAAATTATTAAAATGAAACTCATTTAGAAATGCTAATCATTTTAATGAATGTATTAAAAGGAGTGTATTTTTCAAACATTATTTGCAAAATTGTATTCAATAACTTAATTCATGATTTTAAGCATTTTCATAGACTTATGTAATGTTTATAATCTATTCGCATAATGTCTGTAGGCTTTGAATTCATTAGATTTTGATTAACACCATTTGGTTAGAAAGAAAACCTAATTTAACACAATTTTTAACATTAAGCGATAGGTTTTAATTTGCATCAAATGTTTTAAATTTGAATTTGAAAATAGGAATAATCCATCAAAATATTGAATGGATGAGAATTTAGTCAAAAGTATTCAATAGATGGCAGAGAGACACCGATAGACAAGTTTTCATATTCTGGTTGTTTCTTGTTTTGGTTCTTGATATTTGAAGCCAACCTTTTACCAGAGTTACCCAGTTTTTAAAGGTAATCAATTGATGTTTAAAAATCGAGTGATGGTCCGTCAAGTCTGGTATCAAAATATTAGTTTACATTTGTATTAAATATATGAAAACAAATCAGACTTTAATTTGTGTTATTAGTGTCTAAGTCTTTGTTCTCAGATCTTATGTATCATATTCTCAACATTGAAATGATTGGTGTTTTTGCTCAGATTCTGGATATTCTTACCAAAACCAATTATATTTAGCTACTAATACATGTAATGGGATCTGAAGTCCGATAAATTGATACTTGCAAAACACAATAGAGGTTTTGGTTAGGGATAGGTATTAAGACTTATATTGTATTAATCAATGATTTATTGGAAACCGATTTTTGATTTATTACAACAGAAAATTAGAATTATATTATTAATGATGTGAAGCGAACAGCGATTTATATCTGAAAGTCTAATCCAATGCGAGAATGCATTGAATGTGAGATTCGTTGCCCAAACATATATAGACTGAGTTTTTGAGCGCAAGAATCTGATGATAGAGTTTTTTGTTGAGAATATTCTGCTCCCAAAGAATCCTTTATTCTTTGCTCAGATTGAATGTGTTGTTCATCACATCAGTAGTCGTGCATTGCATAGCATACACTGATTACCCAAACACCAGTGCCATAGCTGGGCACAGAATAAAATGCGAGGCATATCAGAGTAGTGACCAAAGCCATAGCAATCCATGCATTGCATTCATCAAAGCTTCATAGCATTGCATACGTTTAGTGAAGCAAACCATATATTGATATATATTCTGGTTGTGAGCTATTCTATAGACTTAGTAAACGGTCGACCACTGACTGACTACTAAACTATTTCAATGCAGTTCTGCCATATTCTGTATTTCACTCTTTTCTATTCAGATCAGTGGTATTGGGCTATCACTGGTCTTCTCTTTTTGTGCTCCTCTATCATGAGTTGCGATGGAATTCATCGGTTGTGTGAATAATGGAATGTCAATCTGTTCAGTCTCTCCACTCTCTCTGTGCCCTCTCTCTACACTCTCTGTCCACTCTCTGGTTCAGGCTATGGTTCACCTCTAATGCCTAATAATTGCATTCAATGTTCAGACATTTTTTCTTCTCTTCAGTTCCTTTCCTTTCATATTATTATATTATATCAAAGAATATATATATTGAGAATTCAGTTCATTCTCTCATTTCTTATTAATAAAATCTATTCGATGTATAAAAAGAGGCAAAATCTCAGAATTCAATTCAATCTCAAGTCTATTATTGTTAAGAGATGTTGTTTTTATGCTTCAGCTCTGAGTCACTCCTATGGAAATGTGACTTATGCTAAAAGGAAAGCCAAAAAATATTAGATGAAGTTCCCATTTGGTCGAAACGCCCGAAAGGCATGAGAATTGGAATATCCATATATTGTATCAAAACTCTAACTAATGGTTGTGTTGTAACAGAGGCTCAACGATTGCTAACCAAACAAACAGACATTCATATTATGAAAGCTTTTAATAATGTGTGTATGACTGCCATTTACACCGTTTCCCCGCTATTTATGTGTCTGTCCGCTAGTCGTCAAACATTAGCCAAAGAAAGCATTCATCGAATGTCATATCAATCTGTAGACAAAATTATTATTATTATTATGTTTTTTGTCGCACTTAATATTGACGCCAATTCTGTCTCTCATTTTGCAGATTATACTCAAAACCTGTTGTTTTTCTAACTTATGATTTACATAATTATTATAATTAGATTCACTGCGAAATCGGCTGATTTTCCACAGATATGTTTGACGTTTCCTTAATTATTATTCAAATAGTTAATTGACTTCCTTGTTATTCACTTATATTCCAATTTTACTCATTTATCCAAATTTGCAACTTTTGACTATTTTTGAAAAATCAATTTTTGTTATCTATTTTATAATCGATGGAATCAGAAATGAAACTAAAAAACAAAAATGATTTTCAAATTATTTATTTGTTTTCATTCTCTTTGTGTTTAAAAATTAAATTCTTTAGTCTTTTGATATTTTTCTCAAAGTTTTATTAAAAATATGATTTTGAAAGAGAAGCACAGATTGTGTCGTTTCCATAGCGGTTAAGCCAATGGTCATTGTGTTGTATGAGTACATCATCATTAGTCGGCGCAACCGATTCCCTCTTTCTCTCCCTATCGATCGCACCATTAAATTAGAGAGTATTTCCTATTTATAAAAGCGTACGATTGCTGACAATTATATTGATATTAATTAAAGGCATTAAGAGTTTAACACTTTTTTGTTATACACAAGAGATTTGTCGCTTAATTAACACAATTTTTCGAAACCAATTCCGCAAAAATGATCTTTAATTATAAATCAGAGGATTAATTGGGAGAACATCCCTGCTAAGAAATGATAATAAAAGTTGCCTGGTTTGTTGAACCATTGTGTAACTCAATTCTCATGACTGCAATTCCTCCCACTCACAGATCTAGTCCTGGATTGTGAATAAAATATCAATATTTTTCTTGTGCTCCTCTCAGTGGAGAACCACTTTCACTAAGCCTTCCCTTTAATCGATTTTAAACTTTTTTGAAACTCTAATCGCATTTGAAAAATACAAAAACAGAATTTTGATGGAAACTCATTCGCCATCCCTTCCTTCTCCGCCTCTATTTTATAAAACATTATATCAAAGTCTATATAGAGCTCAGCCTTTGAGAGAAGCAATACTTTTTTGCATATAAAAAATCGATAAAAGGGTCGCAGGAATTGTCTATTGAATTGTGAACCGACGCAAAACATAAAGTGCACGGAATAGAGGAAAGGGAGAGAATACGCAAATTTGAAATTCAAAAAATCCTTTATAGCGAATACTACATGAATTCTCCTCCCATTTTAAAGTAGGAGAAAATGTAGAGTCAAAACCCATTTGCCATGTATTTAAACTCTACACCCTTTGACATATGAATAGCCAACCAAATGCAGTCTTTCCTCTCATCCCTGAAAAATTTTATACTCTTTTTATTTATTCAGACTTTGATCACAAGACTTAACGCAGACTCGGACTGAGAAGCGCTGGAATTGCGATCACTTCTTATTCTTCGCTATATTCTAGTCTTAACTCATTTTTTTATCGAATATTTTCTCAGAAAAGTCGATGTCTTAGAGTTTGTTGAAAATGCATTTTTGAGCCAAGCGTTTGAAGTGGTGTTGCTATGATACCAGTGCTGGTGATGCGGACACCAAAGCTAGCCCTGTGCTCAGCAGCCACTGGACTGCAACTGAAAGCATCTTTCATTTTCTCTCTTCTATTGATTACAAATAAATGAATACACATCGAGGCAGTGATGAGAGCGGACATACATATCAGCCTAATGTGATGGCAGACCTCCGACGAAAATGTCGTATTTTAGAGCAAAAATAGTTTCCAATTATTTTAATTTCAAATCTCTCTCTCTCTCTCTCTCTCTCTCTCTCTCTCTTCTCTCCCTCTTTTCTCTCTCACACACTCACAAAATAATTGACATCCGTTTCTAAATTTATAGCGAATCGAAATTTTCAAATAAATTGAAGAAATGAATGGACAAAAAGTTAGGATAATTTAATTTTGCTATTCAGACAAATAAAGTGTTTTTATGTCTGCGATCTAAATGTAATAATAATATATTCGGAGACATAAATATATTTTATTCTCTGACTGAATATATCTAATAATCCGTGTTATCATTGAATGCAAAACACTATGATTTCTGTCTTTTCTCTGTCTGTCGGCTATTGTATGCGTGCAATAAATAAATGCCTTTCCTCTCGACAACTTCTAATGCAATCATAACCATCACTACTCTCTCCACAAATAGTTGTCTTCATATGGAAATTGTATTTATATTTATTCCTTAAACTCTTGTCTTTGGAATCACTTTTTTCTCGGAAGAGAGTATCAATGGTTTGTTTGGTGGCATTACCACTACAATAGGCAGTGCCCTATCAATTATTGTGCACCCGGAGGCTCTCCATCAGTATCCTTGTTCCTCTGTCAGACTCTCTTTATGACCACTGCATTGATGTACACAACTTTCAAATCGATACAATTGACTCATTCGTCTATATCTCAAAAGTCGATCAATTATTAATTCATAGAACACATGATATCTGTGCCAAATAGTGCCATGCTCAAATACACATATTTGTTATCATTTTTGCTAATTATTTGATGCATTGGTTAATATAATCGATTATAAAATTAGTTGAAGAGAATAATTGATTGCAAGAACTGTTTTTGATTGAAAATCAATATTTTATTATTCAGACTCACATTTTCTGGTTAGCGATCAGTTTTGTCTGTAATTCTCATCGACTATTCAATTGTATTAAATATTACACCATTTTATTCAATTAGAATCTCTACAAATGGACGATATTATGTTCTACTTTGAAAAGTATTGAGTTTGTTACAAGTAACATACCATGCTAACTTCTTTTTATTCAAGGATATAAATTGAGTTTGACAATATTTTGCAAGGACACAAAACAGTACTAAACCCGGAAAGGATTGGTTGTCTTGATTCTCAACAGTTGATGTCAACATAGATCTAAGTTTTTCTTAATTTTTGTAAATAAGAGTTTTGACATCCACTCCACTCCTGGGTTACTAAAAACGTGTCTCTACTCTATTGTCTATGTCTTTGACTCCAATTTGAGCGTTAATTTAATTGTGACATTGAAATACTGTTATCGGATGACAGACCAAGAAGACAATGAGTGTTAAAATTGGCACAACTGTTGTCTTCGTCTCTCTCTAACTTGTTTTGTCTCCATTTAATCTGATTGTGAAGTAACTCATTGTCTGAATTAAGTCGCTTTCAAATTCATATTTTCAATTGAACCGGACTTTTATCAAATTTGTTGATCGATTGAATTAAATTTGGAGTCATATCTCGTGAAACGATAGATGAGATTACAATTCAGTAATTGTTTGATCATTTTGTACGTAATTTTTATGTAATTATTGGAATAATTTTATTAATTTTTCGGTACATGTCTTGACTTAATTATCGGAACAAATGATAAAACAATTTCTTGTATTGCATTACAAATGTATTATATAATTATGAAAATATAATGTTTCGTATTCTATACGAAAAGCGAATTATTTTCCGATGAAATCAATTTATTTGCAATTCTAGTACTGAATCATAAAATAATTTCTACGACAAGAAATGCAAAACCGATGGCGAAGAAAGTCATTGCAATCGTAGACTACATGTTAAGTACATTTGATTGCAGTCGTAGATCACATATAATGGTTGTCCACTCAGTGAATGTCTGGTATAGTTTGCACCAACATTCAGATGAATTAATGCCCGACACAAACGAATCGATCGTTTATCACTTTTTTCTCTGCTCTTAGTATTATTGTCTTCTCATTCGTCCAATTCTTTTGTCTTTTCATTCAATATCGCAATACTTGTTTGTATAGTGAAATTGGATCTGACTCTCTGTGCGAAGGGATCGCCACAACACCGCTTTCCTTCAATAAATATGACATTTTTAACTTGAATTTACTAATAATATGAATTCAATTAGTGATATGATCTTGCAATTTGGGTGTTGGTAATTAAGAAACTATCTGTTGCCATGATGATGATTTGAATAATGATTGACCTGGTTATTCCATGAATAGAATAGTATATGAGTTGCACATGGACTATCAATTGGTGACCAAGAGCTGAGTGCGTTTGGAGTTTGCATTTTCTTGTAGTTGTGATGATTCGGCCGTTTCTGCTCCGGTGGAGCGGAGATTCCTGTTATAGACTCTTTGCTCTCCTCTTCACTTATTCGCATATAACGGTCTCCAAAGTCTGTCCATCAGTAGTGATGGCCATTCCGTCTGATTGAATCCGATTCGCATTCACACAACACATTCAGACGTATAGATGATATAAATTTACTTTTGGCTCACATTTTCCATATATTATACCACTATTTATAGATCTATTGATAAATGAATGGCATTTGAGTTACTTATCCGACAAATCCTTTGGTTGAAAACTAATTCAAAACATTTGTATCACAAATATTCGTCAAATTTTATTAATTTCATAGAATTTGATTAGATTTGTGATTAACTTTGAAATAGTTTTGATTAAATGTTGACTTCAAATCGAGTTGTCTTCTGCTGTCTCTGCCTTACTGTCCATCGACTGACTCAATGAGTAAATGACTGCCAGAGAGTTGTCACACAAAGTGAAGAGTAATATCATAACTATCGTGTCGTTTATGATACCCAACACAGACACCAACTCTAATATCTTTTTATTTTTTCTATTGGAGTCTCAAAACATCATAAGAGGAAATGTCAGGAATAAAACTGTGAGACTGTTTGAGGACAAACACATATTTTTTGCGCAAATGTCACTCTTAATGATTGTATGAGTTTGGAGTCAAAAATTTTAAGTCTATTTTTCAGAAATATTTATCTTTCCTTTTGAAAAGATGGCTTTCCATCATAGCGTTGATGTTATGAAAGAGAGTGTCCAATTGTCAGCCACTTTGTTTGTATTCTGTGCACAACCTTTCAAACCCTCTCTTATTTTTGTTTTCATTCTTTAGATTCTGATTCCTGTGAACAACATTTAGGTTTTAAGTAACGAATTGAATATTTTGTTGAATTTGAGCTCAAATTTCATTTATATCTATTCAAAGGTATAGTTTCAACATTTTTGTTGAAAAATTTCTAATCCACTTAATATGACTCACACTTAGAGGACGACCAGACGGAGCTCTAATAGCATTCAGTACTCACTGAACAAACAGAATATATTGAAAATTATTTGATTTTTCTCTCTTTTATATTTTTGCCGAATCTTTTTGGAAATTTGTTGAATACATGAAAGTCTTCTCCAAATAATATGATTTTCAGTATTGATGTGAAGCACTGAGTATTGGGAGAAATGGTCGGCTCTTAACATGATTTGTGTTGATTACTATTGAAAACATTCATTGGTTTCTTAACATACAATTTATAGATTTAT
>JAQIWF010000464.1:0-18655 GCA_034694965.1 Ceratozetes gracilis
TAACAGTTTAATTGTTATTAATGTTTTTCTATGAGAGTGTGCAAAAATGCACATCTTGGCTAAGGAAGGGTTAAGCACCAAATTGAGTGGAGTCTCACATTAATTGAGAATTTCATTTGTTTAAAACATGGGTTATTTTTGTCAAACCATTCATAACTAATGCTATAATCAACTCTTGAGTTAATAAACAGAATATAATTTGAAAATATTTCCCAAAATAAGTTGAGAATGAATTGAATGCACAGATGTTTATGAGTTTATGCGGAATATGAGTGAAGTGTTTGTTTGCGAATCTGCAATAATTATTACTTTTTTCGTTTCACTTTTGGCCGATGAAGTAAAATAAATAGACTATACATTGAGAGTATATATTCATTAGTATTTACAGTATGTTTGATGTGTTTGATTGCGTGCCATTCCCTAATACACTGTATTCTTAATTGAGTTCAACTCAAACGCTATTATATGCTATTCAATGAATTGCAGCCAACAATACAATAGAGTATTAAACAAAATACATGGTATATATCACTCGCAAGTCTGCTATTTATAACAGAAAAACCTATGAATTTGAGTACTAAAAGCTCGCAAAACATTATGATATGGAATGTATTGTACGCCCAAAAATGGCACAACGCGTGAGTCTATGCTATTAACGCATTTATTTGACGGCAGACCTACTCCTACCACCACATATTCATTAAGTCATACCAGAGTAGAGCTGCAAACATGGATGTGCTCACAGCACAGCACATCAGCTTTCATAACACAATCCGAAAAACCCGAATCGTTCATCGATTGAATTATATTCGCATAAATGACGGGCAGAGTATAAAAGCAATAAATCAAACATACAATTTGAAGCCATTCCTACCTCCCTCTCACACTGCCTCTCCCTTTGCATCTTCCTCTGCATCTTATCAGAAAAAGTGCTGATATCATAGAGAAGCACATCTTTGGTGTATTGGTGCCAAAACACACAAAACTATACTTCAATTACATTAACACAAAACAAGAGGTTAAGTGTTGAATGAGAGAAATATTTGAGACGAGAGTCGAAACGCTCTAAACATTGGATAAACAATTGGGTAAAAGCACTGCTAATCAACACAACTGACAGCGAATGCAATACAGGCTATCATTTCTATTAGTCTTTCCATCGCTTTAATTGAGTTAAGCAAACATTAGGACTGACCAAAAAAGATTGCTTATCGTGACCTCTGCGCTACCGGTGTTGACATTTCACTATTGGATGTGCGCTTTGTTTTGCTCTCATCTTTTTTGTTGATACAGTCCATACGGTCGCGCCCTTACACGCGAGCCCTGACTGAATGCCACTCCAAAACACAACAATAGATTGGGTTTCATTAAATATGCATCAGAGCCGACAAATGTGCCTATCGTGCAGCACATCCACTCTAAGAGCTATTGTGCAATCACTGCACAGACCTATTGCTCCTAACATTTCATTACTTCTCTCAATTTATTCACTCTATTTACTTATGTTTGCGACGAATGTCTGAACGAAGTTTATTTTGAGTCCAAACTAGAAATCAAATAAAGAAATGGTCACAAAGACATGAAAGACATCTCTGTTTAGTTGTGTTACCGACGGCCCTAATAGCAGACAATATTAGATTAATCTATATATCCGCACAAGAAATCCAATCAAATCCAATGACAATCTCGTGAGACATGGCTTTGCTTTTACTCCATTCAAGGAAAGGGAGAGCGAAAGTGGAAGAGAGAAAAGTGTCCTCAAATTCATTATCTTTCTCTAAGTTTTAATATTAATTAATCTGAACCATGAAAACGATAATTACAAATATTTTAGTTTTAATGATGTCTAGCATTGGTTTGTCAACAACCAGTGCTTAAATATTTGAGACAACCATTAGGTCAGACTCGTTAACTTGGTTTTAACGCATGAATACATTCATGTGAATTAAAATCAAATCAAATGTTGAGAATTAGCGTATAATTAACTCAATTCTCTGTATTTGTCTGTTTTAAAGGCTTGAGGCCATCAAAACATTATAATTATTATTATTGTGAGTCATCTCTATATTGAATTCCTTACACAACAAAATGATTTTCTCTCCAAATATCTTAATAATAATATTAAGGAATAATTGGAATAAATAAGTAATTTTAATATTTTGCAATTCATTATAATACAAATTGTTATTAAGTTATTTATTTAATTTAAGGGCTGAACAGTTCAAACATAAGAATATTGATTCAGTCGCTAATAAGTAAATATAATATAATAACTGGTATTTCATTAGTCGCGCAAAACGTTCGTAAAATACTGGCAATTGTTGACACGATTTGATGAAATAAAATACTGAATGAATAATATTAATGATTAAATGTCGGATAATTTAATGGTATTTACTCTGACTATAGATGTAATACAATATAATCCATAAACAATATCGCTATAAACTAATGGCTAAATATTTTTCATAAGCTTTTGTGAGGCAATAAAATTCAGTGAAGTGGCAAACAAATTGATCTCAATATACACTACAATATCGTCTCTATTATTAATGCCGACACTTATTATAAGAATATTCTAATAGAATATTAAAGTCTCTCAACTATCTATCAATTCAAATCAGGCACAATTTTCCATGAATTAACCAAGCTCATAAGCTTTTGTTTTTCCAACTATATTTAAATTAATTTTTCTGCTCGTTTACGAGTGAATGAATAAAAAAACTGCGATTATAATGATTGTAGTGATTGTAATGTAAATTTAGTCAAATGTAAACATTTGCAAAGAGATGTAAAGTAAGGATGATTTGCAGTTCCTTTTCAAGAGAGAAAGAGAGAGTTTTGCTGTCATTAATGAACGAATAAAGAGAGCATATTATAAATTCCGTGAAAAAGATGATAAACTGACATAAAATTGAGAAAAATGTCGCATAACTCGAAACATCAATGGATGTTATGTTAGGCCGAATTGATGGCCTGAAAATTCAACTAAAATATTTGCCATTCAATGGAATAGATCGTAATATCCATTCGCTCTCTCTCTCTCTCTCTCTCTTGCCATTCGTGCCCTCCCTCTCCCACACATACACAATATATACATAGAGATGAAGGACTAGAATAATCTCTAGAAAAGTGCAATCGATTTTTTATGGTGTGCTCTCACTTACATACGATATACACATCCATACAATTGGGAAGACAAGTAGAGTGTAAAGAAAAGGAGGAAAAATTGAATAAACGCATAGATTCTGTTTTGCTGTTTAGCGTTATATAAGAAAGTGAGTGAACCTAAAGAATAGAGAATTGAGAGAAAAGTGCAAAGAATGCAACGTTTGAATTATCTGTTCAAAAAAGCTTATATTGGTTTTGAAATGTGTGGCTCTTGTGTGCAGAGGCGCACAACGGCTCTAAGATAGCGCTCAGCGCAAAAACAGGGCATCAATTCTCGGCTCAAAATGCAATACTATATTTCAAATCATGAGTAAAATAAACTCTCAAATAGTAATCTTTCTTTTGTTGAGCACACATTCGCTGATATATTGAAAGTTTATCCCCAAACCAGAGATGGTTTTGATATCTTATCACAACAACTATTGAGAAATTGCAACGACTTCTCTATCATTAGGCACTTCACTTACAAAAATAAGTTCACTATAGTTGCGAACATAATTTAATTAAATGCTATTCAAATAAATCAAATCAAAAGAGTATTTAATAAATTTCAATGAAATTAATCTTATATTCTGTTTGAGGACTCAAGAGATAGAATCAGACAAAATGTGAAACTCATTCACTGCTAAAAACTAAAGCGAAAAACTCATCAAACATTCAAATTAATTAAATTTGTTTATCATTGAAAACGGTAGCGATTGTGGAGATTATTGACTTGTTTTCAGCCAAATAACAAAACTAATACCAAGAAGTGTTTGAATTAATTGATTCGATATATTCTCGAATAGAGAGAGAATTTGAGAGAAAAAACAAACAGAGAGTGAAATGCAGTGAATGAACGCATTGAACCTCAAACTATCGATTATTGTGTTCTCAGTTTTGACATTGAATTTAATGAACAAAATACAACCAATTGGTGTTAAATACCAATTCCATGCTATTATCGAACAATACTTATGACACAATCAGTAATTAAATTTTTGTCGCAAAATCGAAATACCCATCAAAATGGTATACAGAATACGAATATAATTATTGGTAGCAATTAGTCGACAGCCGTAACAAAACAGTTTTAATCATCAAATGGTTAAATACAATAATTCTTTGTGTTGTGCGCACACAACCAACTCTTAAACAGACTTCTCTGGAGTCTGTCTCACACACACATTATGCAGATAATCGACAAAATTATTGATCCACTTCTTTGCTTCTTTCAAACATTATGTATATTTAGCGAATGTAATGCCAGCGCTTCACTTACTGAGGCTTATTTCCACTCCAAAACACATATTAACTCTTGCTATGAGCTATGAGTGCAGTCTATATAATAAGAGGTGATTTGCTTAGTCTGTCACCAGTTTTAGGCACTCCAAGAGAGCAGAGAGCGAGAGAGAGAGAGAGAGAGAGAGAGAGAGTAACGAACGAGTAAGTAGTATACAAAACATAATTAAAACGCGGCTCAGATTCAGTGAAAGACCGGAGTGTATGGCTTTTTAGTGAATGGTTGGAACCAGTAATTCAACCTTAAATAACAATCTGTAGTGAGTTTTTGTTTGCATCACTTGCACTGCTGTAGTGGCTGTTCATCGAAATGAGCGGCCGATGCATCGAATGCCTACCACTAAAGAACAGCCATCACTACAACCACTACCATTGCCTTTGATATGAGCGAAAAGAGAGAGAAAAAGCGAAATAACAATAAAAGAAAAAAATAATGGAAGAAAACAATCGGTCGCTTCGAATGCATATAATGACGAACACAATGGAAAACTTATACTTTTGCATAGCATTTGTGTCATGCATGAGGCGGTTCGCCAGAACGTGATTGTCGAGTCAGTTACGCATCGTTTGCCCGAATGGAAGCCAATACTCTATTAGTGTATTAAACGTCATTAGCACAGAACCCGGCGCTACTTTACGCAGTGTTGGCTCTCTCTCTCTCTCTCTCTCCCTTTCCTGAGTGACTGCTCAGCCGATTATTGGTCTGCTTAATAATTTCAACATAACATGACTCAAATGATGTAATTTACAGCATTTGCAACATTAATACCAATTATAATGAATATTTCTAACCCTACGCCTAACTCAAGGTTCGTCCCCATCGGTGATAATGGAAGTGCAATGCATTACGAAATTAAGATTTTCCTCTCATATCATTTAATACAATCAAAATGTGATGCAAACTATTTATGACTTTCGGCTATTTATTTATTAGAATAAAATTCTGAAGAAATTAAAAACTCTTCAAAATATGTGTTTATTTTAACGCTACCATCAATTAATACCAATTATATATACTTTACATTTGAATAAATGAATCAAATTAAGTACAAAACTGGAATTTCTTTAAATTTAATTATATTAGGAATGCGTCAAAATATTGAATTAATTTTCATAAAAATGCGAAATAAAAAAGCACTCATTCATCACAAATATATTTATAGGAGTTTTGAATCACTTCTGAATTAGACTCTAGTCTTAAGCCGTAACCAGAATTTCCACTAATTGTAAGCAAATTGAAAAATTAGTCTATTTTATAGTCTATTGTCTGATAAGTCTTTGCATTAATAAACTTCTAAATTAGTTTTTTTGTTCGTCTCTATCGCCAGAAGCACTTCATATGTGAAATACCACTAAACAAGAGAACAGCTTTTTTAAAGAATTATTTTGCATTCGTTGAGTTGAATTGCAAACAAAATTAAGTATTTCTTGTCTTTCATTCTTTGAATTATGAAGGAATAAAATAATGGAATAATAGGGACTCTGATTGTGATATTATAGTTATTTAAACGATTAACAGAAAAGCATAAAAACATGATTTGAAGTGATTTGAAATTCTTTTGCACTATTTTTATGATATTCTCATCTCATTGAATGGGTTTATGTTTGAGGAGAAAATCATTGGGAATATATCACTACTCAGTAGAGATGATTGCATTTGAACGGCGCTGGAGTTCACTATTTAGGAGAATAACAACTCCAATAACAACATAAAGGAATATAATTTTGAGTAATTGTGGCTCTAATACACAAATAATAATAACTCTTATGTAAAATATGCAGTAGTGTTGGGGACCCTATCATTAGCAAAGAGTACAGACATTTACAGCATTCTCTTATTATTTATATAAATCGTGATTTCGAGTCTTCGCAGAAATATTTGTTGGGCTGAGAACTCGAACCAACAAAAAAGAGATTCATTTTTATCTAATGTTAGACCACAGGAAAGCATTCACTAAATTAATTTCAAATCAAAGGCAATCAAACGCACAGTTTGTTAGATAAAGGATCGAAACAAAATCAAAATTCTTCGCTCATAAAGAAGGGGAAGAAAAGGCCTTTTATGAGATGAAGACAGTATTATTGAAATCGTGCCAACGAAGAAATTTAATACTTAAATACATTTTTGTTAATAACATTTTCTTCATATAATAAACGATTGAATGCTTACCTGTTTATGCATTTCAACGTTCAATCCATAAGACATTTCGTAATACTGTTGTCAGACAAACAAAGAATAAAATGAGTGAAAACTTTTCAATGCATTAAAGCGTTTCATTAATAATGATATAAACTTCTTATTATATTAACAATTATTATAAGTATTAAAAAGTATTTGAGACCAACCATTACGTAATGTCTTTGCATTTCTGTCTTCTCTGTCGCCAACTTCTCCAACTCCAGCTTCAAACTGTCCACAAACATATTGATAAACACATCAATCAATTACTTTCACTTCATTTAATTGAGTCAATCAATACCTGTGATATTGAGCTTGCAGAAAGTTAAATTCTTCTTTAATCCGTTCACATGTCTCGGTCACTGTGAACTTAAAGGGTTGTCCGGCCTGTGGAGGGCCCTAACATTTCACAGAAAGACATCGATTAGTTTAAAACATATTTTAGAAATTGTGTCACTTTTTATCACAATTTCTATCGAATTGAATGATTAAAACAAACAAAAGATTAATGAAATGTAAAATCGGAGTAAAGAAAATCAAAGATTTGTTTCATTATTAATTGCAAATGTCATTCAACTTCTGCGCCATCTATCATGATATTAGAGAGTTGCTTGATTATATCTAAATTCTACATTGAATCGGCCATCATGGAAATTAAATCGAGTATATTTATTTGAGTTTTGTCAAGACTATATTTCAACTAGCATAGTACAAAGCTCATTTTAAGACAATAGACCTAGATCTAACTGAATTAGGAAATGGAGGGGAATGACAGACAGGATTGGGCGCTAAAAACAGATTCATTTAAAGTTATTAAATATTGTAATGATTTGGTGATTATTAGGGTTAAAAAAGTGAATTTTTGGAATGAACAAGGTTGTGGTACTCACCGGATGTCTTGAGTTGTACATTGTGTGCTTGAAATGTTGCACTAGTTTTGGACACTTTCTCTCCGTTCAGTCCAGTCTCACAGTGAATGTGTAGACTGAGTCACAAAGAGCCGAAACAGGCATAGAGTGAGACTCTGAGCACTTCATTGCTTTCGACTCTTTCACGTGTGTTAGTAACGTGACTGAGCCCTAACACAGCCAATAGCAGTGCTGATCCTTGGAGGCAGAGCTACCCGATCCCACAAAGAAGGCGTTCCTGTGGAAAGTGACAGATTTGGATCAAAATCACTGTTTAAATTGAAGCGAGAAAAGCATTGGTAAAACTCTTCGCTCGTATTTTTGTGTCTAAAATTGAGCGCTTCGTTAGAATTATATCCCAACCCATACCTCATAACTGCTAAACATTTAGGTCTATGAAAATTTGTTTGTGTGATGCAGAGAGAGAATAGCACTTCCATTTAACTAGGTACCTTCAATTCATAGAAAAGGGCTATTTTGGAAATTTTCAAATCCTGGGGGCATCTTGGTTAGACCCCCCTTTAGCCAGCCCTGATTAATAGTAATGGTGACGGAAAGACCAAGATGAGGTGGGACTGAGAAGGGAAAGAGATGGGAATAAAGATTGAGTCAAGATTATAGTGAGTGCTGTGCTTTGGGCTCTTAATAATATGATCCGTATATAAAGCATATATAATGCTGTATATAATGCGGGGCGAGAATACAGTTGTGAGATGTGCTCACATAAAGAGGCTTCTCTTTTGGTCTCTCTCTTTGTTTAGCCTTAGGCTCATTAGAAGACATGCAATGCATTGAACGCATGTGAGACTCAAACACTCATTTGGCAAAACTCTAACCCAAACTATCAGTTCTTCAATCTATAGAATGCATCGCTTGTTATAAAACCTCTTTTGCTATAAAGCGAAGTAATCAAAATAAACACACACTGAGAGCGAGGGGAGAGTTCGCTCGATGGGAGTGAGTCTATCATCCACTCCCGGAGAGAGAGTAGGGAGAAGTGAAGGCCAGAGTGAGGAGAGTTCCGGAGAGTAATGCTTGTGTTTGAGGGAAACAGAGCGAAGAGAGCATACATTGGCAGACAATATGCGATCACTTTTAAGCCCCCATTTTTGGCTAATACCAAATTAGTTGCAAGTGTCAGATAGTGGGAGAGGACCGGCAGGTAATCAGAGTCAGACCAGAATAGCAGAGAATTGTAGTCATATGTGACTTGTGTTGCGCTAACACTCTCTTTACCGAAGAGATGGTCACGAATTATGATGAGAGCGATACCATCAGTGCTGGGCGTTGTTCTCCACATATATATTGTCAATAAAGGCAGGCCTTAAATAGTTTTCGGGAGACATGAGATGATAACAAACAAACTTTTTTCGGTTGTGAAACAGACATCCAATTGTGCACATTCTGCACGTCGTGTCCAATGGATGTGTCCTTATGTTTATAAATATATAATATAGTAAAGTGTGTTCTGAGTATGCATTCTATGTATTGTAGACATCACTCAAAGAGGGCTCAGTTAGGGCTCAACCAAAGGATGTGTTGCAACGATGCGGACAGAAAGCAAAATAAGGCACAGCTCTGACAGGAATACCAGAACTGTACTAACGATTTAGTCAAATACGCGATTCTGTCACAAGAATATTAATGTCACCGAAGTTATCAACATTTGAAACACTATCGAAAAAATGATCGCTCAGTGCATTCGTCAGTGCATTCGGTGCTCTGTTATGTCTTTCCCAAAAGGACAGCAAAGAATTCAAATGAATACGACATTTGAGTTAATTATTAAAAATATGGTTCGCGTGACTCAACTCTATTACATCTAACGATACCATAGAAAAAGTATGTGATATATATAACGACCAAAAGACATGTTTGGCTGACTATTGTCTGTTCTGTTTGTCATATACTCTGCGCCTGAATGTAGTCAAGCGTAGGTCCGTTCGCACTGTCGACCACTTTTGCCAAATAGTGAACACACAGCCAATAGACTCACTATTAGATCAATAGTGCACTAAATGCCAAATTGGAGCGACTCATCAATTGTGGAGGAGTGGAACAGCACAGAACACAGAGACATATGATAAGGCGATCTCCGATTGAGGTGTTATATGTGCTGTCCTTTCACTCAGCGATTGATCGCCGAAAGTGTAGTTTTAGTGGTTTAGAAAAGGAATGCATTTTTTGTCACTTTCTCTCGTTTTGGACTCTAATGTACTTCTAATGTAACTTAAGTTTACATCGAATGGAGTGACAAAAGAGAGACAACAGATAGAGATAGGGCTCACTCTCACCAGAATGTGTTGTTTGAGACAATCAGTAATACATTATCATAAATAATAGGCTTTGAGGAGAGGCTCTATCAGGGGCTCTATGAGAGGCTGGAGAGCCCTCTCTTTGATAGTACTAATCCGTCTCTATTTATGTCTATTATTATTGTTTAGACCGAAGTGAAGGTATTGTCGATAAGAAGACACGAAACGATAATAACGATAAGGTATTAATCATTTGATTTTAATTTATTTTCCATTTCTTTTCGATGTTATCTACAAAACAATTTCATCTAATTCTTCAAATCTATGGACTGTTGGTCTGCTGTGAGCCCTCTTTAGACTAATCCCATTATAACCGTTGCGAACATTTGGGACATAGTCTGCATCAGTCAGTGAACAGTAGGCCTAACACTGGGCTCCGATTATGTGCATTATGTGCGGATTGCACTGGTATTGCATTCGCATCACTGGTTTTGAGCGATGGATGCGATCCAAGTGTTTGTTAAGAGATCAGTGAACTTATTACAACTCCGGCTCTCTCTCCCACTGACTGCACACAAACCTCCAGTGCATTAACGACTAGTAGTAGTCAAGGAAACCAATCGAGTCGACAGAACCGACACAAGCGATTCGAGGCTCACTTTTCTCAAAGAAAGCCTCAATTATCACATAAATGCAATTTTATAGCGACATAATTGCAAATGTCAGGAGAAATGGGCAAAAATGTGCCAAAAGTACCCGAATCTGCTCTCAACACATTCAACACCAACTTTACAAACAAATTGAAAATTAATGCAAACCTTTCTATTCATGTAATTTATAGCGATATCGGAGTTAAAGCCATAAACAGATATGAGTCGCAAAACACTTATATTGTAGTCAATAATTATGACATATTTCGCACACAATTACTGATTACAGACTTATTAGACTCTAAAGAATCTCAAATCAAATCAAGACTTTAATTATAAGTTTTGGATCAATCATTAAAATAATTAATACATTTTTAATGAAATTTTTAATCTTATTCTCACTCTTTTTAATTGAATTGTTTTAAAAGAATAAAAAAGTGATAAAAATTGTTTAAATGAATACAATATAATAATCGATAGGAAAGACATGAGTGAACTAATTATAATAATAAACTAATATAAATGATAAATAATATTCTGGCAAAACTTGTTTCGAGTAACTAATTAGTTCTGTACTCTCTTTCTATAAGTTATTCATTATTTTGCTTATTTGCAAACTTATCGGAGAACTCTACCAAACTGTACGCCAAGAGAAGCATTTTATTCTTGGTTTTTGGTTTTGTTGTTGTTTTGCTTTATTTATAATTCAAAAGCCATAAAAAAGACATTGAATTTTAATCAATGAAAAATGATCGCAATATTGTTGTTCTTGTTTTGGTTGTCTATATTTCACCTCAATTTTCGGAACTGAGAACACATTTAAACATTAAAACAAGAAATAAAACAAAAGCAACAAAAATAAAGAGTTGTATTAAAATAAAGACGAGAAATGAGATGAAAAAGTTGGAAATTAATGCAAATATTGGGCTTAAAAAACGAGTTCTCAATGAATTAGATGTGATGTGAACTCAATTATACTCCTTTAAGAAGTATTCAATCATTAAATTATAAATTATTAATCAAATGTGAGTTTAGGCTCTAAAAGTAATAACAAAATTGTTATTAAATATAATTCACAAATAATGCGATCTTTTTTCACATCAGGAAAACAAGTCATCAGAAAATGGGAGAAAAAAGTTTATTAATGACAACCAAATGATTAATTTCTTCGAATACGTATTGAAAAAAGCATTTGATATTAAAATTTTTAAATGAAATAATGAATCCAATTATTGACTCAAATAAAAGTTCAGCTCAAATAAGATTTTCTTCTTATGAAAGAAGAAAAATATTCTTAAAACTTATCGAAAACATGAATCACTTCTAATGGAAATTTGTTTGAACTGAAAAAACCCATATTTTTAGATAAATAGAGAGAATATTAAAGTATTTTCAAAAGAAGTTCTCCGAAGCTTTGAGTAGAGAATTGAATTCAAAGCGAATATAATAATAGATTTTGGGTTCAAATATGATATAAATATCTTAACCGATGTGTTCATCTCATATCTGACCAGAGATTGATTGGAATATCATTTAATAAATTGTTTAATCGATCGTAAGTTAAGAAAAAAGCACTGAAAGTCTAACAATAACTGATGTTTTGCTGACTTTAAACTCTCATTAATATCAACACTGAATGTAAGTCTCAATCGGTTGAAGAAAGCGTTACATAAGATAACGACTAAAAGGGAGAAAATAGCCTAAAGTTATGCCCATATCTGATATCCGATGGACTGCTTATCGATTCATTGATGAGTTAGGAGTAAAATAATATTTATTTCCATTGAAACACAAACTCGATATCGAGGGAAAGGAGGGAATAGACTTACATTAGAATCAATGACACAAATTATAATTTGATTTTATCTGTTTTCCAACATTTTGCAAGTTTTCGATGAGTTTTGTCAATAAGTCAGACATTGTTTTGTTCTGATCTCAAACTGCAATTAACTTTTGTTTATAGAAATCATTTTGAGTGCAATCATTTAGTGATCACTTTTACCACAATTGACAGATAAAAGTCGAACCACTTTTAACTCGATTGCCACCAATTTGTAGTCAATCCAATCCATTCATATTTAGTCCAATTGCTTCAAGTGTTGCATTTCTTTTGCCATTTTGTCAAAAATGTGTCCACAGTTTCGATATGAATGCCTAAAAACACAAACTTTTATTTAAACAAATTCTAACCACAAACCAAATGAAGGCATACCCGCAGTCTTTGCCACTCCATCTGCATTTGGTGGCCATCTATCAAATGAATGAGTCAGAAGGGAGACCATTGGCAGACCATAAACCAGTTTGCGGTCAGTTTTGGTGTTTTGATTGAGAAAATTGCAGTATTCGAGTAATTCGAAGAAATCAAAGGCATCTCTTTCTCTACGTTTGGGATATTTGATTGGAGACAAACTCGCTTTTTCCGTATCCTTCGGGTATTTGATCACTCGATTCCCTCGCGATAGCTCTTCTTCGAGCCAACGGATCGCTTCCCTGGCGTTGACACTCGTCTTCTTGAGCTGATCCAAAGCAGATAAAACTGAGACGAAAAGAAGTTTTATAAAAACTTAAAACAACTTTCAAAATGCGTACCAATTTTGGGCACAACTATAATGAATTGTTTGCTGTAATTTAATTCTTTAACGAACGACAAGTGTTCACAAAATGTACTCGAGTCTAATACCATATATGGGGGCAATTGCGGAGTAAAACTCACGTCTTTCTTAAGTTGATTCACTTCTTCCTAAAATTGAATCAAAGGTCAGAAAAATGGTTATTAGAGTCACTTATTCATTACATTGAGCCAAAGGTGAGCCATATTTTGCATAAATTTCTTTTGCTTTTTTGTATCGTTGAAAGAGTTGTTGGTTTCGATATCATTCATCGACTGAAGAGTTGATGGAATGAATATCGAATTGTTCTCAGACCAGGTGTTGGCCCCGAAGTGATTGAAATGTAGTCCATTTGAATAACTATTATATGAAAAACGATTTTCAATTGAGTCGAAAGATATTCCGTAAACATTTGGACACTCTTTTAGGAAATGAAGGAATGCTATCATCGATTCTATATATAAAAAGCCTTTTTCTCTGTTATTCAAAGATCGCTGACTACTGAAAGATATGGATTTGAAAGAAGACTTCAAACATCTGATGTTTGAAAGACTCAGATCTGATGTCAGCGGAAACCTCTGTCGCCATTCGATTCCCGAACACTTGAATTCAGATAATTCGGAAAAAGAGTTCAGAATTTTGTGTTCGATATTAATCAAAGTGTTGGCAAAATTGATGATCTCTTCGACAAAGATCTGTAATTGGCTGGAAATGAGTGACAATAGATTGGGATTAGACCGAAGCCAATCGCAAAGTATCTTAATTGTCGGCAAATTACTATCGTTTAGGATATAATTAAGGACATCCTCTGTGGGCAGTACTGAGGAAACCAATGTTTTCTCCCCAATAGCTTTGTTCGGCAAAGGGTTGTCGTCATCGCTGCTAATTATAGTGACGTCTAAATTGTCGGAATCGCTCTCATCGTTGGAATCACTCAAATCTGATCCGATTTCGAGCGCATCGATTGTACTCAAAGCTGTTTCTTCTAATTCGCTGAGCTCTGAGTCGTCGTCGTCTAAACTCAAGGCATTCTTATCCTCATAATTGATGGCAGCTTTACGTCGGCGAAGTCGGGAAAGCGCTCGACGGGGGGATAGGTCTGGAGTGTTCTCTTTAGACATTCTGGGGCTTAGATTGGAGACACCATTCAATTTGAATGAATCCAATCCTAACTTTGCTTTCAAACTTTGATGAGTTGAGGACATGACTGCCATCATATAGTTTATACAAAATGTCAAAATCATAGAAAGCGTTTGATTTGAGTTCGACGGACCGCACGAATTGTCAAACTCTTCGACCCGATCGACAACAAGAATGGTAATGACGGCCACTTCGAAGGAAACGGTAGACGTCATGAATGTTGGCATTTGATTAGTAGTTAACTTTGGTTGTAATTTAAAGGCATCCGTCAGTGACTGAAGTACTTCTTGAAGTATAGGTAAAACATTTGTGTAAAGTTGACTATCAGATGGTTTCTCAAACCAATACTGATTACAGAACTTTAGGAAATATAAAATCGAGCGCTTAATCACTTTGAAACTCTCCTCAGTGTTAGGTTCGGCCTCCAATTCAATGAGCCGTTTGTCGTTGTTTTCAAGAACTCGACGTAAATTGTTTTCTGCGCCTTCGAAGGGCTTATCGCAGGTCAGGCTATAAGAGCAATGGTTTAACATTTTCTCTGTATTCAAACATTACATACCATCGCATATAATAGTAGACAGAATCCAATCCATAATTGTTGCACTCAGAGAGTGTTCCCAATTGGTTGAAAGGCATCCCAATATCGGGGTTCCATATAAGAGCCAAGTCATAGAAACGAATGGCCAGTTCTCGATAACCATTAACCTCGAGGTCAAAGAGATAACGGGCTAAGTCTCCCATATATATGAGAATACGATGGATAGCACTTTGAGCCCAAGTTTTGATATCTTCATTGAGTGGTTGCCGTTCGCGACAAAAGTCATCGATAGTTTGCCCGCCATTTATATATGGCATTAGACTCTGAAGACTAATCGAGTAGTGCTTTGACAGACCCAACAGTAGACTGTAGTACACACCGAAACCAGTCGTCAAATGGATCTGAAGTAGAGATAAGTCTGAAGCAGACATTCTCTAAACATATTCAATAAAATTAGTACAAAAACAGATCAAAATAAGAGGAAAACCTTTTTGTTTAATTTGTAGAATTGAGTCAAATCGTGATAACATCGCTTCCAAAGAAAGTCTTCAGCTCTTCGTCCAAATTCAATGGGAGAGGAATAAAGAATAGTTTCGCACAACTCCTTGAGTCTGTCCCTACTCTTAATAGTGATTTCGTTAAACACATATTTTAGTGAATTGGCTGAAGATATGCCGGATTCCAATGATTTCGAGATTTCAATCACTTCCCTGAAAATGAGTTCATTATTGCATCGAAAGAACAAAAAGAGTTTAATTAAAAGAGAGATAAACTCAGAGCTAATAATCAAATAACAGTCTCTTTCATTAGTCTTTCAAATTGGGATCAATTATAAGGAAATAAACTATTTTTGCATTCAATTTATGGGAAAATTTTGACTCATTTCGAGTCCATTTACGCGATTGTATTGAATAACAAATAAATAATACTTTAATTATATATATCTTTCAAACAATTGATAAGACATTTAAAACACTTTAAAGTGGATATAAATGGAGAAATCAATTAATAATCAATAAATGGATTAAGTGTTGAGCAAAACCTGAACAGACGGGTCGAGTCGTGTCTATTAGTCGGACCCCTGAGCGACGACCTCTTCATCGCTGCTATGAAATCATTGTCTTCGCGATTGAATGTCACAAAAAGCTGTTGTTTGTCGTCATTTGAATCGCAATCAGAAGTGAATTAAACGACACAAACGATAAGATTTGGTGAGAATTGCATTCAATCATTGCATTCAATGCTTTCCATTACTATTCCATATCATTGCCTAATAGTGTAATGCATTCAATGTTATCATTGCTGACAACCAATCATTGACTCAACGCTTTGCGCCCTCTTATGACTCATTCAATGCATTACTCAATGCATTACGACTTTCAAACCACAAGTCACTCAATAAATCCATTCCTTGCTTACAGTTTCACTCAAATTGTAATTCAAATTAATTTAAATTAAAATTTATTCAAATATTAACTTTATTAATAAATCTTAAGATTATTTTGCATTAAAACCAGTTTTACTGACGTTTATAGTCGTATGAAAGCAATTGAAGGAAAACTTTTCATATTTCAAGAACTTATCATATTTTTGCCAAAAATTTCTAATTTATTACTAAAAAGTGATAATATCTAAAATCGATTTCAAATAATAGTTTTGAAGAATTGATTTTTCTCTTATTTCTAATCAATAGTCTGTTGTAATGAGTCATTAATAATCGTAATGACTCATTATGATCATAGCCTAGTTTAGTCCCCTTTCATATCTTCCATTCATTGACCGGAATCACCCAAATATGGTTAAAGTGAATTCGTGTTGGAGTCAAATGCCTTTGTTTTGATGGCTTTTAAGTTTTAGAAAGAAGGAAACCTCATAAAGTCCTGAGCATAAATAGCCATAGGTCATTTTTCTCTAAAATTCGAACATGATAATGTAAATTTTATCTGCATATGACCATGCTGAAGACGGAATCTGGTCATTCAAAAATCAGAAACAAAGATTGCTTTTAAAACTTTAATCATTTAATAAGTGTAAATCGAAGTTCTCAAGTTTATTATAGATACTAGCAAATTGCAATAAATTATACATCAAGTAATAATATTTTGACTGGGTCTGATGTAGTAGGTCTTGATCCAATCTTCTATCCAATTCTATAATTCTTTACATTACTATTAATTTAATCGAAATAATTTAAGAGAATTCAAATTCCTCTCATATTTCGATTTTTATGCAAATTCTAATTTCATTAATAAATACACGAAAGTATGTAAATCAATGAATATAAGCAAGGTACAGATCCTGCGGAAAAGGCATATATCAACTCTACTCATCAATCGGTTAATCAGATCTACTATATTGGACACGCGTTTTATCCCTTTGGGAGCTTTGTATTCGAAAACTTAAAACAAGTAAATTATTCCCCTTTAGCCAAACATTACATTATGCAGGTTGAATTTGGGACCTCACACCTGTGTAATATTTTAGCTGGACAGCTCTCTTATTTACATCTCTAAAATGACGTCATGTTGAAAGAACGGTTCATGTTAAATGTTACTCATTTGTATGATAGAAAACTTATCCAGCATATATTTTAATGTGATGTGTGGCTAAAGGGGAATAATTTGCTGGTTTTAAGTTTTCGAATACAAAAATTCCCTAAAGGAATAAATGCGAATCCAATATAGTACATTGAATGATTCAAATACAGTAAGGTCCACCAATAATTGCTTATATGTTAACATTAGCTCTATGGGAATTGTGTAGATTTCAGGTTAGTCCGAATGCAAATTATGTATATATTGTACAAAAGTCTACTTTAATTCCCCGATTCCAATCCTTGGTTAGAAAAGTGCTTGATGATATTTAGTTTGATATATTGATTTTGGCATCAAAATTAGCCTCAAAAAATTGTCAAATGTACTGGATCAGCCAGTTATTTTTTCCATAGCTAATGTTAAGTTTATGGAGAGTACATGATGTACAACTCGTGCAGCAAAGATTTTATTTTAATGAAAGAGTTTCTTAAATGTTGTTTAAAGTTTGAAACCAAATACCCAGGATGGCCAAAATATCCTTGTCCAAAGATAGGCGAGTACATTATTAAGAAATTTTAAGCGACCGGACTTGTTCTATAAATTGCCTTAACTGTACTTTACTCTATATGGAAGAAATAAATGTAATATCCAATTGAAATTAAATCAAGTTTGTATCTATCAAGTTTAGTTTAAATTATTTTATTCACAATAAATATTATAAGAAAAACATGATGGACAATTTTTCACAAGTTGCAGTTTTCTATTCTGCTATCCTTTGTTATGTCCATTACTTCTTTCTCGCTGTAGTACTTCCAGTATCGAAGGATCGACTGAAATAAAGTTATAAATTATACCAAAAATTGTATGCGTCAAAAACATACTTGATAAATAAAAGGATCTACTGCCTTGATGCGCTCTTCGTCTTCTTTTGGGCGGTTGGCTTTCCTGTGGCCAAGTTTCTTCTTCGTCAATCATTGGATATTCAGGATCAAAAGCAAATTGTCTATTAACCCAGACAGATGGGTTATTGTCACCTGATAATTGAATACCCAAAAATTATTTGTTTAAAAAAGGATAATTAAGCTCCGAGCTATTTGGGGTGGGGGTGGGGTGGGAATGGGTTAGGATTACTATAGCTCTTTTACATCTAAGTAGAAATAAATTAAACATTTTTGAGTCTAGAGCGTTGTTTGAAAGTGTTCATAGTTAGGAGTGAGATAAAATTTATATCTTACCACGAAAACAGAAAACACCAGAGTTTGGATATAATACTATTCCTACTATAACCATGATTAAAACTGCAATCTTAGTAGTCATTTTATTGTTTAGAATTAAGATAATAATAGCAATAATTTGACTTAAAATTGATTCGTTGGCATCAAATGTGTTA
>JAQIWF010000465.1:0-18642 GCA_034694965.1 Ceratozetes gracilis
CTCTCTCTGCCTCTCTCTCTCTCTCTCTGCCTCTCTCTCTCTCTCTCTCTCTCTCTCTCTCTCTCCCCAACGAAAAAAGGCATTCACTTAACATGAATTCCATTAAGTGTTAAAAAGTGCGAGTTTTGACTCTTTTGATATGTGTTTAACTTATTATCTGATAATTGAATTTGTTTTCAGTGATAACAACATTGAGAATATTCAGGACATTCACGAAACGATATATATGTTACGCAAACGAATCCGTGAATTGGAGAACAAAGAGAATGACAGCACAAACAACGATACGTTCAGAAGTTTACCGTCGATGGCCTAACTGTTAGTCCCTAACACCTGCTTTCCTCAGTTGTTTCCTCTGTTGGAGTTGCGATCCGAGTCGTCGACATTTGCTTCATATTCTGTGTTGATATTTGTGTGCAAAACATTACAACCGATTCATTGCTTCTTTCAGACTTCTTGATGGCTAAAACATCTGTAACTCATTTTTGGCTCATTTTTTGCTATACATAACGTCTTCTCAGCCATACTTACAATGAATTAGTACTGAATTTTAGTCCCAACAAACGACTAATTGCTTATTTGGATAACTATTTGCAGATAATCTTTTCACTTCTCTTTAAACGACTATAAGTCAAGAGTTAAACACAATTTTTTCCGTTTGAGTACTTGTTATGTTAAAACTCTATATAACTTAGACTATAATTTTGAAGCTGAAAATAACTCTCGTTTTCAGTCCAATAGAATTGTATTGTATTATAGTATTGACGATAAAATGAAATTCTGTAAAATTATTTCATAACTGAATGTTGAAGAAAATCTCAGTCGAGAGAAAGAGATGTAAATTATGTAAAGCTATTATGAATTGATAAAACCTAACGTTAAGCCTCAGTGCGTATTATCACTCAATATTGGGGTCACTTCTTATGCAAACAATCAATGTATTCATTTCAATGTCAAACTACTGTCACTAATGCAGTATATTTAGTATCACAAGAAAAGCCATTTTTCGACTCCAAACTTGCCATCAAAAGCTAAATGAGACGACACTGAAAATGGTATGCATTTTATGTTGAGCTCAGGCTTAGAATATCAGTTATATTATTGTTAAGTATTGAATTGAAACACATCTGTGAAGTGAATGAAAAAGTATTTTTCACAGTTTTAGTCATTGTTAGCAGTTTTTAGGAGATTATCCAACGGATCAGTGCTCTGTGTTTCACCTTTTGTGTGAAACAGTCTTTTAGCCAATACTTAATAAAGTGGAGCTCTATTACAGAAATACTACTCTGGAACTACTCTGACACTACTGTTCTCCACTGTTCTGGGAGTCGATAGTGTGGCCACAAATACATAGCGCGAAGAATACACAGAGAAGTTAATAGACATTGAATGACGACAATAGCAAAAGCATAATATAATAGAGTCGCGACTTTCTATGGGCTCTTCGCACCACTGCTTTTGGGTCAGCCATAAAAAGAGAATGTGTCCAAAATCAATGAATTAAGTTATGCCAATGAGAAAGGTGTGAATGAGTGTTGAATGAGTGAAAAGCATATCAAAACTCAGTTCATATTTCAGAAGTCGACCGCTTGTTGTCTATGACTGTAAGAGTGAACCACTTTTTCTCTGCACTTCTATTATGAGTTGAATGAAGTAGTGCTCGGATTCTTTGATTCAATGCTCTGGGAGTCTGTTAACAGTAATGTCGGACTTATTTTCACCTTTTATTTCTGTACAACAGTTCCGATGCATTCAATTCAAAGCAATAGTTTAGGCCTTAATTCAGTGCAATATTCAGTTAAAATCATTTATAACACACTTTTGCTTTTCTTCACATATTGACAGACAATGAATCAGTGATTTATTCTTAAGCTCTTTTTCTTTGCAATGAAAGCCATCGCTTTACCCTTTCCGCCCGTTCCCCCCAAACCAATGTATACATTACTCCCCAATCGAATCAAAAATATCTGTAATTCTAATGCGTTTTGAGGTCAACAGAGAAGAGATGATTAAATAAGTCGATTGTGTTCTCCACTATTCTGTCCTCTTCTGTCCTCTTCTCGTTTCGTTGTGTCCGTCGAGACTCTCTTTGATCCGCCTTTTAGTCAGAATCAAAACGAGGAGAAAATAGCAGTCGTTTTAGACCTCTGTTAATATGTCCAGCGATCCAAAGCGACTCCATTACTCTAATGGCTCTTAATGTCAGTCTAATGTCACCGCAAACTAACTTAAGAGTTGGCCGACAAAGAACTCAAACCCACATCTCATGACAAACGTCTTCTTAATATCACTTTTTTCTTATTCTTAATCTAATTTAGTTTTATATCAGTTTAAATCAGACGATAATCCGACTAAAAGTTTGAGAAGTGATTCAATTTGATTGCGACACAAACTTATGAAATGCACTTTAAGACAATTAGCAAAAAGGGCACAAATATAATCTATATCATTCAATTCAATTGAATTCAACTTTTAATTGATTGCATTCTCTCTCAAAGCCCAGTAAAAGAATAAAATCTTATGATTAATGTGTGGCCAGGGATTGAATAAATGATAGATTTCTCAATAAGAAAATTAATGATCAAATTCTGTTCATTTTTCACTAATTAGCAAAAACTTAGTAAAAGGTCTGTAATTCAATTGATTTATAAGTTTTTCAGAGCTCTTTAGGTTCTCAACGTTTTAATGATTCCTCTTTTTTCAGTGAACTTAAAGTCAGAGTTAGAGAAGAGTCTAATCTTTTTATTGCTATACTTTTTTATGTCTACGTTTTTGAGTCAGTTTCTCGAAGTCAGTCCTAAAAACGTTCAGTTGATTTGTAGTACAATTATTTGAGTAACAGTTACTTCAAAGGCTATCTACGGCTGTCCTAACAAATGCCTTTTGTCAAGAGTTGCCACATATCTGATTGACGGCACAGACACTCCTCGCTGGCGAACAGTGGGGACCCAAAGGCCAGTACACCGATTGTCCCAAAGTCATGGCTTTCATTGTCTGACATAAACAAGAATTCGGAGCAGTTTTTAGGCTTAAAATTGTAATACTTTTGATTCCGAGAAATAAAATCTCAGATAATAAACATAATTAATGGAGTGATTTATGTTTCATAAGGAGTGGCCGACAACTTATAGACAAAACCCACAACAAATGATCGACTTATAAGCAAAATAGTTTGAAACAAAATCAAAGACACGAACTCTGAGAAAATAATTACTACAAAATAAAATGGGTTTCAATAAAATCGGTTTATCAAAAAAATCACGTTTTAATCATAAAAACTCTAATACTTTAATTGGTATTCAAGAAAAAAATATGAATAAAATAAGAGTTAAAGTCAGTCCACTTCGAGTCGTTCATCTAATTAGTATGAAGAGCCACAAGCACTCAGTTGGTCGGATCAACCCTTAATGATGTGCTTATAATGTTAGCTATTTTTCCGAAATCGATATATCGCAGAGAAGCCGAAGGGAGGTTTGTCCAAAACCCCTCTACAATCAAAAATTGGTTATTTACTCATCCCTTCTCTGAGGATCAGAAAATTTATGCTTAAAATCAATGAGTTCTGGCGGGGAATATAAGGACCGGATACTTTGCTTTGATGATGGGGTGGGGGTTGGGGTCCTAAAATTAAAAAGTCTAAAGTGACAGAACTTTTTACTTATGTTAGACATTTTTAGCATTACCCCCTAGAATACCTGTCTTAGAATCTCTGACCCTAGACATCCCTGACTTATTGCTACTTCGACTTCTAAATGAAAGGCCAATAAATAGCACCCACCATAAAATACCAGTGCTCTTAGAGAGTGTGTCCATTCTAAAAAAGCACACTGGCAAAAAGGTTGGTGCCAGACATCATAAACCATTTCAATGGCTTTATTTCTGGTATCAATCCTTTGGTTCCAAAAGCCTGGAGACA
Organism: Ceratozetes gracilis; assembly: GCA_034694965.1. NCBI lineage: Eukaryota > Metazoa > Arthropoda > Arachnida > Sarcoptiformes > Ceratozetidae > Ceratozetes > Ceratozetes gracilis. The sequence continues at coordinate 3,917 of JAQIWF010000465.1, forward strand.
AAAGTCTAAAAACAATTTTCTGTCGAAGAATTTTAAAGTTTTTATTGTATCCAAAGTTTTATTTTCAAACTCTTAAAAAGCGATTCTTCAGATTTGAAGCATTAGTGGTCTGATAGGAATCCAATATCCTGTGGTTTTGGTACAGTTCTCTACCAAATGCTTAAATAAAATAAAATTTAATAACGCTTTTTAGCTTCTGGTCCAAGAATTAGATACTATTCCTGTTCTTAAAGCCATATCAATAACTTGTGGCCACAAATGCATTGCATTCTTGGGAACCATCACTGAAGTTATGGTTTTGACGGAAATCTGCGGTTAAAGTGGACGGAAGTTAAAGGAAATAATATTCTGACAATTTTAGTCTCAAAGTTATCTTCTGATAAGTTATTTCAGAACTGACACAACCCTTGAGTGTATACAAACTGTAAGCATCTGAAGTGTCTCTCAAATATAGTAGACCTCAGATCACATTTGAGCCAACATTTGATCTGAAAAAAAAATCTTTTTTCAAGAAAAGGAACAGAAAATCCAAGAATTTATTAAATCGCTATCAAAAGAATATCGAATGAAATAAATATTTTATGACTTCTACTGAAAATATTTCAACAAATGATAGTAAAATCGATGTCTTGAGGGGAACGGGAGAGCGATATGAAAAGCAAAGACTGTTATCAAAACCGATGGCAAAACTTTGCCGTCGATTACATTAGAGTTGTTATAACAGGTCTGACGACAGTTCTGTCAATAAAGACAATTGAGATGAAGGCAAACAAAAACACGAGACTTGAGTTCGACAAATGCACACTCATTCTGTGCTCATTCTGTGCTCTATGCTTATGTGTGTTGTCATCACTGAGAACCTGATGCCTACACTTATTGTGAAACTTTCATTTCAAGTCTGACCACTTGAATGCTGTATCACTTGTGCACCAAATTTGTAACTTTCACTCAAACAAGAAGTACTTCTTTTTCAGTATCGCCTAAAATAACAGAACAAAAACTCATTGCGTTTCGAGTCTAAACTCCGAGTATTAGTATTAGTCTTCAGATATTATTCTTCTTCACTCTTATATAACTCAGGAGTTTAGTTACACAACAGTTCAGATTATAAACTAATCTCAAACTCATCTTAAGGTTAGAAAACTCATCACTACTTCCATTCCTAACTAAACATGATTTGTGACACAACTTATTATTGCCATCGATTTGTTCACAAGAGTTGATATTTTATTAAACTTTTTCTCATTTGTTCTTTGCTTTTGTTACAAATTATTGATTTTATGAGCAAATTATTGAATGAATAATCGCTGAGTTTTAGTGCAAATAAAATAGTAATGAATTCCACAAAAATTCTAAAACAAACGTTTATGAAGTGTATGACGAGTGCAGTAAAGGCTGTTATTATAATAGCAATCGAGTGTTCATTTGGTGCTAAGACTATAGGACAGAATCAGTTTAATTATCTCATAAAACGTGTCTTAACTAAACCCAATGTTCTGCACACAACCATAAGAGTGCACAGGCAAGAGGACCGGCATCCCCATTACTGGTAAGTCAGTTATCTTGTCCTTCTCTGTCAGTGTCTCTGAGTTTCTAAAATTGCCGGCAATAATAATCGGTACTAAAGTATGGAAGAGCTATACTTCTTAAGCCAGTACTCCAACTGTAAGCTAGCCTTCAAAGAGTGTCTGATTTCTGGTGAAGAGCTCAGTGCAGTGGACCAGAACTCGTGGGAATTTCATCCATTGAGCGGTACATCTTTGTTGGGACAGTTCGCAAATTGAACTACCCTTCAGGCCTTTTATTGCCCCTAAATATTCTCTGGTAAAGGCTCTCACTATAAGGAGTTTAGTTAAGAATTTTTACTTCAAATGATTTTATAGGGGCTGTAATTCAAACTTATGTTTCAATGATATTCTCTGGCCAGAGCTCTATGGCTTGTGAGCACTGACTCTGGCATACCATCACTCTGTCTATTATATGAATGTATGTATCGTTAATTACAATATTGCAAGGAGTATACAAAATCTGGTGGTGTGCTGTTGGATGCAACGAATGGATTGCACCCCCAATAAAATGATTTTAGCCTAAAATGTCTTAGTTTGGGGAAAATGTGTTGGCATTGATTCGTTCATTTCGTGTGATCTCTCAATATTGTGTGCGTTTGGGATCATAAATGGCCTAAAGGGTAGTATTGGGCGCAAGAAGTTTACGCATTAATTCGACTCACTTTTACAGCTCTCCACAAATAGGCGAAGATTGAGATATTGGCACAGAATGAGAGGACAGAGCGCACAGTTATGTGAGGCACAGTACGGATCGGAAGCTGTGTAGTCATGCAAATGAGTTATTGACTTGTTTTTGCATAAAACAGCATTTAGTAAAGTAATGATATAATTCGTAAAGTGAACGATAATCAGACCTCAAAAAGCATTAGCAGCCCATCGCTTGAGAAACAGCTGCCAACACATTGAAACACATTTTGGTTTCAATTTAGGCGTTAAGTTAGTCAGAGATTTGCAGCACTAATACAATAACAATAGGAATATATGCTGTGCATTATCGGCACAAACAGATCACTACTACACTCAGCTGTAATAGTAGTCAGAATTTCAGCGAAACTAATTCGCCATTCATTTGATCATCAGATCTATTCTGAAGACGTTTCGCACAACTCTTGGCTTTAAAACGGTTTTAATGATCAAAAATTCAACTTTTATTGGCATTTCTTTTAAGTCAAGTGATTATACTTTTATACCTCTTCTCCTTATTCTGAGCCCATACTTATGCATTGAATTGATTTATTGCTATAATGTTGTTAATCGTGATAAACATTGGAGTAAATTCTGTTAATTATTTTATTGAGACCTTCAAGGATTCAATGATTCAGGAATTGTGTTCATCTCTGGCTCTGACCAAATGCTAATAAAATAATATAAGTAAATGTAGTCACAGATCATTATAATTAAAGAATTTGTGAATATCTTCTCAATTCTAACCCAAGACAAGAGTCCACACAATGTGTTAATTGTTGCTGAAATCTGGTGTCAATTAATTTTTATGATCACTTGTATCTCTAAATTCTCAATCAAATTAAATATTTTTGAATAATTCAAAACATACACTCATTTTAAAAATAATACCAGAATATTATGAGATAATAGTGCAACTTTGCATGCTTATTGCATTAATTCTTATTTCATTCAACCAGTATTTCATTTAATAATACAATTATTTATATTAAAATTTAATATTTTGTGAAAGTTGCATGATAACAAAAACATTTGGCACTTCCATTGTGTAAATTTATGCTCAGTTGTGAGAAGAGAACAATTGATTATTTGTTGAGTTAATCCTATCGTGATTTTTAAGGGGGTTTACAGCTGTGGATACATTTGAGTCAATATTTTTATTTTTCTTCTGTCGGAAAAATGCGGAAACAAAAAAATTAAGGACGGGTTGTGTGTGGGGTTGGAATCGGCACTACATCTGTACTCATATTATTTTTTTCAACTCTATTCTTATGAAACAGAGAATTATATGACTTTCAACACAATAATAAACAGATTATATTTTATTCAGAGAACTGTTTGAAAAAAGTTGAATGAAAAAAATATTCAAAGCCTTTTGCATCGGAGAGAGTTTGGAGTACTTTCTCCTCTAATTTTCTTCTCCCAATCCCTATAGTGAGCTCATCCATACATGAATGACAGAAAAAGTCGTGTCGTATGCGAAGTCCTAAAAAACTTTTTTTTGTTAATAAAAGTTGTGAATTGAAGTGAAAACTAGAAATTGCAATCTTGTTCCGATCAAACTGAGAGGGAGAGCATACACTACCAGTGCTCACACCAGTACTCACCGAATAGTTATAGAAAATTAATGAATCGTATGGTTAGGAGAGAGACAGAAAATTTTTGCGATCAAAAAGTAATTATCGTATTTTCAGTGTCTTATCAAATATTTAATATCTTTGTTTAATTTTCTGCTGCAAAACATTTATAGAGGAAATCAAATCGTAATTAAATATCATTATTCATGTCATGACAACTGCAGCGGCTTTTCAGCAAAAGTTATGAACATTTTGTCTGAAAAACGTCAGAACTTTAGAACTGTTTTCAGAGATTTGCAAAACAAGTGAACGGAATTCAGTGCGATATTAATCCAACGAACAGATTGTAAAAACATTAGAAACTCTCAAAGCTATTAAACTGAACCCACATAACAGTAAATCAATTGATATTAAGAATACCCACAATAATATCTGTGAAGACTTTTAAATAAAATGTTAGCTTTTGTTTAAGCAATTGAGCATGGCAATATTCTATTTAATGAAAGCTCATCAAAGACGAGTCCTGATTGTATGTTGAACTAACACCTTGGAGATGTTGAATGCAGTGAGTTGTGAAGTTTTGTTTTTGTTCATAAACATTATCAAAATATTATGGCTTTGGATAACAATAAGTGTTTTCAATATATCATTGAATGCATTGAAAAATATCTAAAACGACATAACAATAAATTGCGGTTAACTATAAACTAAACATAAGTGTAGTTATGCTTTGATATATCGATTTCAATATATATGTCTCTCCGATGGCTCGCCATCACTATGTCAGCACAGTGTTAGGTACAGCTAGTTATCCAATATTACATATTATTGGAGTCACTTGTGAACAGTCAACAAACAGTACACAAGAGATGAATAAAATCCAAAAAGCATTCAAACATTTCGATTAGTTTATGGTTTATTGCCTTTTTGTGTGCCTCTAATGTTAGTCCAATAGTTCTGATTGTAGGCAATCCAAAGCGAAAAATCAAATTAAACACGAAATCAAAATAAATATACAGTTGAGACAAAAACACCAATAAAACTATATCTCGCATGTGTTGGCCCACCACTGGAGTGCATCTCTCACGGCATACATCACTTACTTCGCACTGAATTACAGACTCGAGTCATACTCATCATTAATATCAACAATTTTGTCATAAGAGTTATCCAAAAAAGTTAGTCAACTAATCATAAAATTCAAGCAATTCTCGAATTCTTAGGGAATCCTATTCTATGGTAAACTCATCAATAAATTTGATTTAAGAGAAGGAATGTGGAGTTCAAAAGTGGAAGTATTTGAGCGGAAACTGGAATTCTTTGGGCAAAATTAACTGATCCTTTAAATCCCTTCAAAGAGTGGTTCGGATTTTGAAAGACTTGAAATATGAAACCCAATTCCGGTTAACGTTGTCTTCAACTCGTTATTAACCACTCATTTGATACACTCTTTTGCAAGTCATGAGAGACCACACAATACTCTATTCTGTGTTTCAATTCATTGTTTTTATTAGAAATCACACTTCAATGCAATCGTTTTCTGAATTTTAAAATGTTTTTTCTGTTCAAATGTGTTATTCTTTTGGATCAAATGCACTGTTTTTCCGAATCTAAATAAACACAACATTTTTGACTCTTTTCTCTTCACTACAGTTAGAGTCAAACTCTATATTCAAATAATGTTTTTGGGCTCTCAATGTCTGTAAGGATTACAAACTTGAATTTCAAACTAGAATTTAAACTCACTTTTTCTCAATAAATAAAAACTATTCGACTAAAAGCAAGAATCTGTTAGTTATTATTGTATTGACATTCTCTTAATCCCAGTGAATAAATTATCAAATTAGATCTAGTATACTTTATTTCTTACTAACAATTCAATAATTACATAATAATTTACTAGATATACAATGAGAGATTTTGACTATTTTATAAATTTATTCATAATGATCAAGAATACTTTCAAAACTGAGGGATATTCCCAGGTTTGAAATTCTGGTTACATTAATTTAACTCTTTTCAGAGGAAAAATTCAAATTTAAAATTATCCATTTCGTCACATTTTCATTGTTTGTAAGTAATAAATTGGCAAATGTGTGACAAATGACCCTGGTTGTATTCACTGTGCAATCAAATGCTTTGAAGACATAAAATTCAATCTTATAAATGATTACATGATTTTGTTTTTCCACTGAATTTAAAATAGAAATTCCAATCGATTTCTAATTTCAAGTGATTTTTCTTTTGAAAATCGATTCATCGGTAAAGGATTTCGGGGTATTTTAGACGAGTTCTAAGGAATTGACAAAAGCGGGTCAGACACTCATTACTGTCCTTTTGTGACACAAAAAGAAAGACTTTTTATGACCAAAATTGATGGCATTTCTAAAAAAGAACACAAAGTTTTAAGTAATGGTCGGCATAATCGACACAATCACTGACCGGCAGTACTATAGATAGGGCTCAAAACAAGACATCACATCCTTTTGTCACACAGAATATCACCTGTGCTCAGACCACTGCACAGCCAAAAGGACAAAAGTAAATCAGTTTACAACTTAATGGGGTTATTATAAGCACTGGTCTTATGCCTCGCAATATGGGAGAGAGAGAGAGAGAGAGAGAGAGAGCCAAGAGCTTTGCCTAGGAGCATAAGAGAAATGGAGCGACAGTAGCAGATCTGTTGGTGAATGTCTTGAATGTTGCAATGATAAGCCTATTGAGGAATCCCTTTGAACAGAAGCTTTTATGCTGATTATTTTGCCGGCGCTCTCTCTTCCAGTCTTTGCAGCACTTCTTTTGATTTTACGGCCAGTTTTATAGCCCGACACCAATAATAAGTTGAAACAACTTTTTGGTCCTCAAACTGATGGACAGAAATAGTTGAATGTCTTAAACATCAATCCATACATCCATTTGACTGCTGATCATATGTACTCATCGTATGTGTTTGAGGTACTCCTGGGCTATAAACGAGTAAACCTTGTAATGAATATTATTGACCATAATATCCATCAATAATACACTTCTCTTTTGTTTAGATTCTTTCAAAACATTTCAATATTTTGTGTTATTTTTGGCCATTAGAGCGAATGTTTCTCCAGTAAAACAGTTGTCAGTGAACTTTCATTGGTTATATTGCAGTCAATCTTATTTTTTATTATTCGCTTTTCTATTCTGTGCTCTTTTTCTACTTGTCTTCATTTAGAACTGAGTCTAACACTAAATGAATAGCAAATACCCATAAATTAATAAATGCATTCATTATTCAAATGAGAGTTTATAAAGATTTTGGTCTTTGATTAACAGATAGACTAAGAATTCTAGGATTTAATTATTTTTAGAGTTTTCCTTAAGTTTGGTTACAAATAAAACTTCAATTTTATTACTAGACTTATATTCTGAGCTATTATTTGTGTGAAACCAGTTTACAAATAGTCTCAGCTTTTTATGTATTCTTATTCTTTTAGTTCACTATTTTTATGTGATTTGTGTCCAGATTTTCAGTTAATTTATTCCTAAACTGATTGCAGTCTATTTTTAAGGCAAATGATTGAAAATATTTACTCTTTTTGATTATCTAAGAGTTGTGCTATAATTTGGTGACAAATCTGACTCAGTGCTAAATCTGAATCTTTACAAACTTCCTTGAATATTCTATGAATATTAATTACAAGATTACCTCATTTTGCTTTTATTTGTTTCATTAATCTTCTTCAATGCATTTTCTTTAATTAAATTACAAAATAAACGCGAGTTCTCTAAAAACATGGATAAAACCAACAAAATTCAATTAAATGAAATTTATTGAAAATTTTGGTCATGAAATGAATGTATTAAAAGTATAACTTTTTCTGAATATTAAATAAATAAAACCATTATTTGTAACAACTCTTAAAATATTGATTTTCTCCACTTTATATGCATTCCTTGAAATCGGTTAAACAGAGTGAAGCCATTTAGTGCTCTCTATTAATAACAGCATTAATCCAATCGACATAAGCCGATACCTGAGTGTAAACGCCAGGAGTGTTTGGTTGACCACAACCTATACCTTTAGATATAATACCGGCCAAAACCCATTTGTTATCTTCGCTTCGTTTGATAGTGAGAGGGCCACCAGAATCACCAGCACAGGCATCTCTACCACCATCTATGGCAGAGGCACAGAGTATTCCATATTTGGCAACATTTTTGTATCCCAACTGTTCGAACAAATGATTGCAAAAATCTGCGGTCAGTATTGGAACCGAAACAATCTGAAGAACCCGCGGCACTCGTTTTGAACCTAAATTACATTTTAATAATTATAATGCATTCAAATCAATGAAATACCGAATTGAAGAACACCGAAGCCAGAGATATATCCCACCTCTCCCTCAAAACTCTCCATTTGTTGGGGCAAACAAATGGGTTGAATATTGTCTTCATTTGTGACACTTTGGTTGAGTTTAATGAGTGCGATGTCGTTCTCTAATGAATGGCTCTTAAAATTCTCATTGATTATAATTTTTGATGCATTTCTTGATACAAATGGTTTGTCGTAGTCTTTGGTCAACCATTTCATAAGTGGATTATCTATTGTACTGTTTTTGTCTTCATTTAAGTTATCCATAGCTTCTGTTTCTATATCTCCGGTCCTAAATCGGTGTTTACCGAAAAATGCCTCAATTTGTAGACAATGTCGACCATGAATACAGTGGGCGGCCGTTAGAATCCAATTCTGGTCGATGAGTATACCTCCGCATTGAGTTATCACATCATTGACTCTGACATGAAGGAGCACTTGCCAAGGCACTTCGCCATAGAATGTGTTCTCTCCTCCAATAATCCTGCTAATTCGGATATCTCTCGGTCTTTCGCCACACTTTTGCCCTCCAATGTGACATAAAACACATGTCATAAGTGGACTCAAAATTAAAAATATTATGGAATTTAATGAATTCATTATTTTTTGAGTAAATTATTTTTAAGTCAACATTTATTTGTCAAATCATTTCAATTAATATTGTTATCAAATTGAATGCATTTCCTACTGGAGTGGTATTAAGATGTAAGTGTAAAATGTGATGGAGTATTGTTCCATTCAGTATTGGACATATGTGTCATAAATTGATTAATTTGTTCACATCATGTGATTCATTGGATTATATAATCATATGATTTCTTGAATGGAATTGACATAAATGTATGGAAAAGTAGTTCAAAACAGGAAGAGATTATTGCAAAGAATTTTGAACTTCATTACCATTCCAATTGACTGTCCAATCAATGACCAAGGTCATCAACCAAAACACAAACATTTAAAAAATAACTCGAAGTGAGAAATTGTTGGGTGAATCCTGGGTAAGATGTGCGTCACTATACCCTTGGGTCAGTCAGCCCTGAGTTTATGTTTGATATGAATATTCTGTTTGACATTGAATTGAAAGTTTGACAAAAATCAAACAAAACCAGAACTCAATTCTACTTATTGTTCGACTTATTTGTCTATTTTTCGACTGTTTGTCGATTTCAATGCACTTTAAACTGTTGTTCAAATTTAGGCCAACTTTTAATAACTTAAAACATTTAATATAAATGACAGTAAAAGTGATGTTTGAATCCTCCTTTCAATTCATAGTTTACTCCTGAAAACTATTTAATGTGTTTTACATCCGATGTTTTATTTAACTTTTAATTTAAACAAATTTTAGCTCAAATTTAATTTTAATAAAATGTTTAAAACATTTAGTTTTATCGCTATGTTATGTAGTTTTTACCCAATTTTAATGCAAGACTTTAAAAGAGTGTGTTATATGAAAGCAGATCCAGAAATACCAGTCGATTATATAATTAAATCTGAATTGTGTTCTCATATTATAATTGGTTTCGTTTCAGTAGTCGATAGTCTTATAGAAATCGACGAAACAAATCATATGTTTTTTAAACGATGCAAATCAACAGTCGATGAAAATAATAGCCAAATACTTCTTATGCTGTCCGTCGGCGGTAAGTGTTTCTTAAAAAGTGATTCCTTACTAAGTTGTGATGCTTTAAAGGGGGGAATAATGAGAGAGGCTTTCATTCTGCGGCTCTCACTAATGCCAATCGCAAAAAGTTTGCCATTTCCTCCATTGAGGTGATCAACAAATACGGCTTTAATGGAATAGGTGAGTATCCAATTCTTCAAACTTGTAACAAGACCAATTACTTTATAGATATAGACTGGGAGTTCCCCTCATGGGGTAACTTATTTATAAACGATAAAAATAACTTCAATTTACTTTTAAAGGTATTAATCGACTAATTGTTTCTAAATATTAATGATTTGAAGAAATATAGGAATTGCGTCAAACGTTTGACTCCTTTCCAAATTCAAGCAACAGTTCGAGAGGACCGCTCGTATTGAGTGCTGCCGTCGCCGCTCAGTACACAATCATTGAGAGGTCATATGTGATCGCAGAACTGTCCAAATATGTGGACTTTATTAACCTTATGTCATACGACTACTACATATTTCACTGGTACTGGCCTTTTGTTGGACACAACAGTCCTCTATTCGCCCGACCCATTGAGTTGGGATTCTTTTCAACATTTAACACTAAATGGTCGGCCGATCACTGGAACAGAATGGGTGCCGACAAAAGAAAAATAATGGTTGGGATTCCAACTTATGGCCGAAGCTTTCGTATGCTCTTTCGGTGGCTAACTATTCCGGGAACGCCTGTCGTCAGTGGAACTGAAGATAAATCTTATTCAGCCATTTGTGAAGAATACCTCTCACAAGGATCTACTGTTCTGATGGACTCTAACTCTCGAGTGCCGTACGGCTATAAAGACAACCAATGGTTTACGTATGAAAGCGAAATAAGTGCCGCAGAAAAGGCAAAATGGATTAAAGACAACGGATTTGGAGGAGTTATGACATTCAGTCTCAATGCAGACGACTTCAAGAATAAATGTACGAATAATGAGCTCTTCCCCATCCACTCAGCCATCAAAAAGATTGTCATTTGAAAGATATTTGAATTAATTTTAGCCAAAATTTAATTTCTAAGTCATTTGTAATTATTATAAAATTGTTGTTTCATTCAATTGTAATATATTTTCATTTGTTTTAATTTATTTATTTAACTTAAATTTGATTAAAACATTTAAAATATCAAACATTCAATTCTGTGGTCAAAATGTGTATCCAAGGGTTCACTCAATTTATGACTTTTAAATATAACTTTGTCTAAATCTATTAATAGAGGGGTAATTTAACACTTGCTTAAACAATAATTGTCTAACAAATGAGCATGAACAACCTACTTACAACTAAAACAGGTTACCATAACAAGTTTTAATACAAAGTAGGTTGTTCATGCTCAATTGTTAAACAAGTGATGTGTTGGCAATTCTAAAATGATAGATAACATGTTCTAGATCAGAGATTTTCATCTAATCCAAGATATAATGCAGACTAAATCCAGTGATTTAACTCACAATTGATTGTATTTTACTTATTTGATACTTCAATATATTCACTCACTTTAGACTATATGGGAAAGGATGTGCTGGGCATTAAAGAGGTGATGGGTAATTAAAATTGGAATCAAAGGTGAATTAGATGAGTGGCGCACATCCTATCAGACGTCGTACTGCCCTCTGATTGGAGCAGACGTTACATCACTTTTAAATAAGTATTGAATCGTTTATTGCATTCAATGCGACAGTAATTCACTTTTGTTTACATTTAAACACTCTTTTCATTCAATTAAATCAAACTTTCGTTGGATTTAAAGTAAATTACTTTTTACTCAATCTTTCACTCATTGTATATATCAGTCACTCTTTAGATGTCTTATATTTCGGTCGAAGATTTTGGTCGGATTCGCAAATCTGTGTCCAAAAGAAGACAAGAGATCGTCACCGAAATAATGACCAAAAAGGTTATCTCCAAAACCCAATGCCTTAAGTATGTCGAAGACATCTGTGATCTGATCATCACTTATGATCCCGTCCTCACACTATCGACACCAGAGATACAGCCATTCGTCAAATTGGTTGATATCGACGTCAATAACAGAATGAAGGCTTCGCTTAACTCTTCCACTGATTTGACCAAAACTAAGAGCACTCCAAAGACTGTATCCACTCAAGTGATTGTTGTCGACGACGAGGAAGAGACCAACACTGAGATAACGGTTGCGAAGACGAGTGCTTCAGATAACAGACCCGCAAAAGAGAACGTCAGATATAAAGGTGTTATTCGGGGAATGGATTCACTTAATAGTAATGATTGGGACGACGATTGGTCTCAAACGGATACACCGCCTAAAAGTCCACCGAAAAAGGCCAGAACTACAAGAAGTCAATCGAAAAGACAGTCATCGAAAGTGAACACAACTGTCGAAGAGAAGGATTCAGATGACTGGTCATCGGGAGGACAGGTGTTGGGCGGAGACACAAACACTAAGGCCTCCACTTCTATGTCTCAGGAAGAGATGAGACGACTTCGGGCCGAAAAAACAGAACAACGTTTAGCACAACAAACCAAAAGGGGCTCTAAAGGAGTGGTTAATTTGACGGCGAGAGCACAGGCAGATATCAGTGCCCCCACTCCTCCATCAAAATCAAACCTTAAGTGGAAAATGTAAACTCAAAACATTGTGTCTTAAGTCAGAATCTCTTCATTGAAAAACCATTTTTCGTTTTTTTTTCAAAACAATTGTCATTCAAATGAGGGAACAGACAGTCAGTATCTCTCTATTATATAGTTATAAACAATCGTTTGTTTAATTCATTTCATTTGTAATAACTATTAATCAGACGTTCAGTTAATTCGTTTTTGTTTTCAATAATTTACGTTTAATTGATATAAACATTATTCACAAAACAGTATTAATTTTTGTCATTTTTTGTATTTTTGTGTTTTGGGGTTCAAACAAATTATCTATAATTTATTAAATCTCTTAATCCCTATCTTTTTGATTTGAGATCATTACTCTTGTGATGTAGTGATCAACAAAACAAGCAATAAGTAGAGTAAAGGTCTTTCTTTTGAGGTATCCATAGATATCATTAGTGAGGAACTCTTCCTTTAATTGAATATCAATTAATCATTCTTTTGAAGTAAAATTCAAATTCATTTATAAATTATAATATTTTTTGAATTACTATTAAATAAAAATATTTTGAATCAAATTTTGTCTCTTATTTTGAATGAATGCGTGAAATGAGTTCCAAATTATTACTGAATTCTGTTAACGAATAGGACAGACCTCACACAGGGGTAACCTTACAGAATTTCATATGAATACATAGGTTTAAGATGGCTTTAACTCTTATATAGATGGACCTAGACAAGCTTCAAGGGAAGGAGAGTCTACTCTTAATAATATTAAAGAGAATGTAAGGGTAAATATTGTGTGAATGAAAGAAAATTAAGACATAAATTCTTTGTATCTTTATATCGAAGATATTGTAAATTCTATTGAATTTGAAATGAATGTCCGCTTAAATTAAATTTTTACTTAATTTGAGCGAAAATATCGGTTGTAATACTTGTTATCTGATTGACTGACCATTAATTTGAATAAAGTTTTCTAAACAATGAAGTCTGTGAGCGGTCCCAACATTTGTTCAAATTAGGGATAAGTTTATTGAGAGCTCGAACTCAACATTCAATGAATTTTCAAATTTGAGTTCATTTCAAAATTATTAATCGTTGAGTTCAGTCACAAAATTCAATTCAGAAATCAATGGATCCGATTGAGAGCCAAAAGGATGTGTCGGAGAAACCGATGCGATCGATCGGTCAGATTGTAGAGTCGAGGCGCAGCCGATCAGCTATTGAATCCCAGGCCTCCAGCGGTGGTGCCCGTCAACAAAGGCGACGAAGAAGAGCCGGCGCTCCCGGACGCCAATCATCGCGTCGACAAAGCGGTGCCGGTCGTCGTCGACAGAGAGGTCGTCAAAGAAGAAGACAACAACGACGACAACAAAGACAAGAAGAAGAAGATGAAGAGGAAGAACAAGAAGAAGAGTAAGAATGGCTTCCGTCCCATGAAATCCATTGTTTTCTGATTCGCTCTATATTTTCAATATTTTTCAAATAAATCAATAAATTATTCCATTAATTTTTATTGTCTCTTATTTTAAATTTGTTTCAATGTTTTATTAATGAATTTTCGGTTTTTTTAAATGAAATTAAAGATTTTCTCTTCACTACAAATGAGTTCTAAATTTGTTGGTCAGAAGCAGTTTGTTGGACGCCATTATACCGACGCTATGGTCAGACGCGGTTTGATTGTTATGTTTTGGACAAACCTTTACTCCCGTTTTTAACACCATTCTTATCGCGTGTTTTTTCAATCAATGTCTCGACTCTTTTGATTCCATTCATAGTCTTTGAAATTGGATTTGAAAATTGACGACAGATTTCACCGAATCGTATCTCTAAACTGAATAAGTGGTTAAAGAGACCATCCATTGAGTCAATGCCTGTCTTTATTACTATTGCATTAGTTTTCGGTATACTTCTTGGCGTAGAAATAGAGCGTCGATTCAAAGTATCTGAGAGTAAGATCTATCGGAAACTACTGACCTGTTTGGGACATAATATGGAAAGACTCGGAAGAGAACTCGAAAAAGAAAACGGAGTAAAACATAACTCAAATCCAAACCACGATTCACATCAATCTTCACATCAAAATTCAAAAATATAATGTCAGATAAAACTAATGTTTCGCAAAATTCTTAGTATTTCTCATATATTCGATTTAATTAATGAATAAATTTATTTAAAAATATTTGAAACTTTGATATACTTTTGAATTCAAACGAACTTTAAATCAAAAGACTCTTAATTTCATTGAAATAGCGATAACTTAATGAGAGATATGACGAGTGAAGAGCCAAAACACCCGAC
>JAQIWF010000466.1:0-18634 GCA_034694965.1 Ceratozetes gracilis
TAGTGGTTTGAAGGAGAGGTTGATATTAATGGTGTTGTGACACTATTGGTGGTTGATACTATTGGAGCCTGAGTGTATTAATGAAAACAATGATTACAAGCAATTGAAATGAGAGGACAATCTTTTCAAATGATTTTTATCAAGCATTCAAAAGACTAAAAACTAGATAGAAATAGTTGACTCACCACTTCACAAATGACCAAACTCCATTTAAACTCAAGACAAAAACTATGAAAAAACTTGTGAAGAAATAACACTTTAAGTGAACAAATCTGTGAAAAATTCAGGTTTTTGTTTATTCACTTTTCAGTTGATCTTTGATTTCTCTCAATATTTCTCTGAATTTTGATTTTTAAAAACATTTCAGGGATTAGTAGAAACTGATAAACATTTTGTAATCCTTTTTTAGTCATAAGATTTCATTATTGGCTGCCATACATATGTTTTGATAGGAATTCCTCAAACATTCTGTCGACAAAATTCATATCCTATGCGACAATATTTTTAAATCTTAAGAATTTTGGTCACAACTCTAAACTCGATATTTTTAAGACAACTTATTATAACTGTTGAAAAATGACTTAATTTGAATAACATTAAGCTCTAAAAGAGTGGACTATCGGTCGATGGCTTTACATTTGATAATTAGAAAAAATAGTTTTCACTCATTTTGAAGGATTACTCTCTGAATGAGTTAAGACAAGACTTCCTCTCGAAGACGGATAGCGGAGAAAATGTCGAAAAGACAAAAAAGACTACTTTTGAAAAACGAGTGAAATAATTATAAGAAGTGACAAATTGTCTCTTCAGTCATGTTTTCATTTTTACTCTTTTACAGACGCGTGCGATAAAAGAGTAAAAAGTATTCCCCTTTAAGACATGTAAAGCTAATGGCGGTCAGATGTCCACCATATGGTTGATACGAGTCTTGAAAAAACAATATATTCCCAGTTTCTTATTGTCTCACTTTCGCTTAAAAAATGCGGCGCCCGATTAGCCTGTGCTCTGTCTCCCAAAAAGGGGTTTAACCATTTCAACACAAGGGATATGTTCACAGTCGTAAAATTAGAAATTGCTAAATGAGGCAGGATAAAATATATGCTCACTCTTTCACTAATGTTAATGTATTTACAACAACAACAACAAAAAATTAGCAAGACACAATTAACTTTGTAAAACTCAATTTCAAGATTAATGACAAAGTGTTAAAATAAGAATGTTTCAAATTTAGAACGATTAAAACTAACAAGAACATCTGATTCTGAGTAGAATAACATATAAATCTAAAATCAATGATAAAGACTTACCAAATGACCAAATTTATTGCAAAGTTGTTGTAATCGAGATAAGCGTAAAACGAGTAAAATATTGTCCGAACAAAGAGTTGATTCAGAGATTCTTGGAAAAATGAGTGAATACTTTGCAGGTTTCAAACATTTCACACTTTGAACCCTTTCTTTCCAATAGAAATCATATTTTAAAAATGTTTTCCAAAAGCAGATGTTTTTGTAATGAATGGTAAGAAAGGGGACAAAAAATGTGATCCTTGAGAAGTGGACACTAGTCTTATATATATTTAGCTGGAGGTCAGAGTGTAGTCCACTAACAGTGGTTTATAAAATAACTATATATTGGCATATATTGGGTTATATTGAGGGCGGTTTTCCTCCTAAAGATTCTAACAGAGAGTGAATGACGAAGAGTTAAGTGAGAGTAAAGGGGAGAGACTTTCCAAAAGACAAACAAGTGCTCAATGTTTGAGATATATTTAGAAAATAAAAAGAAAGAGAGGGGACAGCAGTGAGAGAGACCACAAAAATGATGATGAGGTAGGTTTCGAAGAAAAAAGGGTTAAAAGAAATAAAGCCAAAAATGAAAATGGGTCAAGGCACAGCACACTGGACCACAGACTGGACTACTCATTCCTTGACCCGTTTTTCACTGAACATCTTTTAACCCTTTTTCTACGAAAACCACATTATTCTCATATTTTCAGAATAAAAATTCATATCTTATCTATAAATCACTGTATCGTTAGTCGACTCAAACCATAACTCATATCTCAAACATCTTTTCCTTAAAGACATTAACGTTTTAGACATTTGTTTTCAATGTTTCGCATTTAATCTAAAATTTATAACATTTGCTTAGATTTAGACCAAAAACAATGTTTTATTCGGTCGTAGACTCAACTCAAACACTAACAATGAAAAGATTGTTAAATGAATACAAAATTGATTGCTATGTTAGGCCTCCTCTGCCTAAGGAATGGCTCTTTCATGTGAACGACCAAAACAGTCATAAATATAATTAAAACATTTGAATTCGATATCATTTAACTTACAATCTTTGATGTAAAAGTGAGGCTTATATTGAGGGCTAGAATTGAGTAATTAATGGAGGAATGTATGGACACATAGTGATGACATTCGGGTGATTTGACTTATCGGACATACTATCATATGTAGAGTCAGGTGTAGACCAAAGCTGAAGAAAAACAGTTAAACTGACGACAAAATAGTTGAGTTAAAAACTAAGGGCACTAAACGGTCGTGAGATTAGCTAAGCTTATATCCTGTCTCTCTATGACCTGATGCCAGAGCAGCAAAAAATAGCCGAAATGACGTACTTTTGCTTTATCTGATTGCAAACACTTTCCATATCTTAAGCCGTTTTGGACTCAAAACGGAAATTTGGACAGACTTTTGACACTTTATTCCTGAGTGAGAATAAAGTAAACAAAAAACACCAAAACCTCAAGAAATGCTCGAAAATGAAATAAACGATAACTTAAAGCCTTTTTTATCGCTTGTTATGTCGCAAATCCATCAAAATGTTGTCAAGAGTCACATCACATGACCTACCAGTGCAAGCAAATGGTCGGCCAATAAGTTTGGACAATAATCGATAGAAAGGAGAAAACCATTCTTTACCTCAACTCAAATATTTTTGAATGAAAATATTTTTATCCGAAAAATAATGAAAAAATAAGTCTTTGGAGATGACAATGAAATGTGACGAGAGTTAAATGGACAGGAAATACATGAATGAATGGCCAGTGAGGTAGTGCTCACCAATAATGAGTTGTACTCAAAGAAAGAGAGCGAAAAAATAAATTCAAGTAAATAACAACAAAAATCTTTTTGTAGGCGTGAGCTCACAATTCACTCGTAAAGATCTTCTGCATAAAAAATAGAGTACTGAGAGCACAGGAGAGTGGAGTGTATGCAAAAAATTGATTCGGAGCAGTAAAAACTGAAATAAACAAGCAGTCAGTTTCACACTATAGTGACCATAAAATAGGGACTCTTTGTTAGGAATTTGCATAAAATAAAATTGAATACACAAAACAGTTTCGTACAATAAAAATACAGTGCGAGGGAGGAAATTGCCCTCAAATTATGAATTGGCGATGAAAAACATGAATTATTACCGATAGCCTATCGCACAGAATAGGTATTCAATATATTCATCATAACTATATGTGCTTTACGTCAGTATTCATATGTTTTATGCGCATCACTACTATTAACGCATAAATTATCGATAAAAGACTAAACCATACAATCAATACTCGGATAATGTCTTCAATATTGCATTTTATATGCATTTCTTATCCTAACTATGAATTAATTATCATTCAATCTATTCTTCAAAGGAAAAAACTCATACAAAGAATCTAAGCATAACTCAACTTGCTCCTTTATTCAAACAAGACATTCATTGTTACAAAGAAGAATTCAAATTCATATTCAACTACTAATTAATAATAAGCAAGTAAATTTTTGGTAGAAAGTGACAAGTGCACGACATAAAAATAATCAAGATAAATAATTAGTGAAATGTTTGACTTACTTGTTTGGTGAATGGTTGAGGTCTGAAGAGTTGGCTTTTTTAAAGTGATGTTCCAAACAGTGAAATGTATTGACTTTGCTTTCAGTAAACTATTCTTTTCTTGACTTCAGTTCTATAACTCAATCAAAATAAACATTCAGTTATTTTCGTGGAGTTATTCACAAGAAATTCATTCGTATTATCAAAACGAGTACTGATTTCGATGTTTAAAAATATTGAAAAATATATAAATTGAGGCAAAGGTGAGAGTGGAGTGTTGTTAGTGAATGTGGTGGAAAGTTTAAACTGACTCGACCTCTATTCACCCCTTACACGCGCATTACACACGACCATCACTGAAAGGCAGCCCTGAAAATGTGTGTTGAGTTTTAGTTACAAATAGTGCACACATTTAGTCCACATCCATGTCTTTAACTGTCTCTTTGCTCTAACTGTGTGTATGTCTGCCTTCGCTGTCTATCTCTAACATACATACTGTTAGACACCGTCTCTCACACAAGACTAGCATTTTTAGTATCCCTCCTATCACTTCCTCCCATTCAGATGAGGATTGGAGAGTAAGCCATCGCCCATTGATAAAACACAACTCTATTGGTCATTCTTAGCGATTGCAGCCACAAAAAGCTAACTCTCCATTAGATGTGAAGTATATATACACTGCTGTATGTGTTGTGCGGAGAGAGAAAAAAACTGAACCAAACTTTATTACCGAAGTCACTATTCTATGGCTTTATTGCACTGCCATCACATGCATTGAAGAATTAGCCGTTATTTTCTTGAGAAAAGAAATTTTCTTTCATTCTGACCTAAATTCACTTTTACTGTCCCTCTCCTTCTGTTTTTTAGCTCTTCTCCATTCGAACCTTTGTTTTATTAATGTAATAAAGTTTTTTAAGCAAAAAATCAAATAAAAGAGCCTGGTCATAATAAAAATATTCTAAATGCTCATAATGTTTAACTTTAACCAAAATAATTCATTAATAGATTATTTTCAAGTGCTCATCACGTTAACCAAGGTAAATTCAGTAAAATTTAATATTTACTTTAAAATATATTAGAATATTGTTCAGAGAATTTGAAAGAATATTTATGAAATGTTTTGAGGGAAGAATGTTTGGTATATATTGTGATTCTGGATATTCTTGGAAATAATTGAATAGAGAATATTAGGCACAATATTGACGGTAGAAGTGGTCTTCAGATATGATGGAAAGAGTGAGAGAAAAAATAAGGCATCAAAAGAGTAGAGAAACAGAATTGTATTGATTTTTGTTTTGCTATTCAATAGTTATTCAGTAGTGAAGCGAAAACATGAGAGTATTCTATAGTGAAGGCTCTAAAGGGGCGAAAGTCCACTACTAGTGCTGGACTGCTGGCAGAGTAGCCAAAAAGGATTAGAAAAGTGCATAGAGTTAGCTAACCAGAAGGGATCAGACATTCATAACTGACAGACATAAAACAAATCCTTTGTGTCCTAATTAGGAGCATTAGATGACTAACAAGAAGACAGTGCTGTGCCATAGAGTGCTCGCATTGCATACAATCGTATACACAAAACATACAAATAAAGTAAAAAGACTGCATTCACGCGATCCGTACGTATGGTCTAAATGGCTAAGGAATGGAATGGCAGTAAACAACAATAGTGGCTAATGTCATCATCAGGGAATTATGAAACGCACGATGGTTTGTTAACTGTCAGACCCCTTTCCCTCCACCAGCCCTTAGTTTCGTATCTCAATTTTGCTGATGTATTGCTATTAAACTCACTTTTCTCTGACTCAAAATACAGACTCAAACAAAGTGTTTGTCTCACTGCGAGAGGAGAGAGGGGAGAGAGAGGGGAGAGAGAGGAGAGAGAGAGGAGAGAGAGGAGAGAGAGAGAATGAGATGAGAAAAAATCGATACTAACTAACAAATAGTAAGTTAGAGTCGACCCTAAAAATAGTCGGTCAAAGCCAAAGCCAAGGTTGAGAAAAGACTTGGCATATCATGTTTGCTCTGTTTGTTAGTCTGTGCATAACATATGAATATCAAAGAATTGAATCTACTTTTCATCACTTTTTATCCCTCATAACACAACTTAAGATTTTTTAAGCACAACTCAAAAACATACGTTGAATGCATTGAATAGTATATCGATATAATCACAGATTAAATATGTTTTATAAACCATTTGACGGATTCCTCCCATCAAAGACACGGAAAGGAAAAAATATGGGAAAGACTTGAAAATATTATATGATTTGAGGTGTTGTTGAACTGAGATTACGAACGATTGTAAAGTTGTGGTTAAGGAAAGTGCGTAAGACTTCCATATGATTCAAATAATGAGTACAGTGATGGTCAAGGCTTAGGGTGAGTCGAGGGAAATCAAGGCATTATTATTATATTACATTTCATTTTATTTGATCCAATAGAGAATCATTAATGTTAAAGAGTAGATAATCAAGTTTACCACATATTCTCCTCTTCAATACAGAATTTACACCTTCCTAATTTTAGTTATTCATCGAGAAGAGGACTCACAATATGTAAATATATTACTTGCAGGTTATTTCTGCAATGAAAAACTTGTTAAAGTAATCATAAATTAATTATCATTATTCAAGGCTTAAGAAATGATCGCTATAATTGAAACCATTTTGAAGCAAGGATACTTTCGCTAATGAGTTAGTAATGAATTAGTGATGGCTTTTATTTGCTTTATATTGAGATACACTTCCTTTAATTGTATCCTAATAATTACCATATAAACTATGTAAATCTCTAATGTGACCTAGTTTACTTGTTTAAAATTCTACAATAAAGATGTTGACAAAGTGAGTGATTCTAGTATGTGGTGACGCCATGTTTTTTAGCGCAACTCCAAATATTTTGACTAAATAGTAACCATTAATGTGTTTCTATTATACCCCCAACGGCTTCAATGATTGAATTTCTAAGAATATTTGGAAGGAAAGAGAGTTTTGTTGGGCATCACTGATATGTTCACAGAATAGTTATATGGCTACTACTGATCCATCAAATATAAAGAGATTTAATCCATCTTTTCATCCTTCAAATGCTATTAGATATTCAAATGGTATTAAAATGATTGACATCTGCCAAAAATCAACAAATTCTCACATTTTTTCACAGAACTCATAAAAAGTGAACTGGATGGATTGTGATAGGTCCAATATGATTCAATAATTCGAGGCTCAGGTTAGGATTTATGTGATAATTCAATGTTTGTCCGATTGTTATGTTTGAGTCGGTTTTAATGATCGTTATTTTGTTGAATAAATATAATATAAAATTTATGTTTCATTTGTTGTCACAAAATCTGTTATTCTCCTAAAAATGCAAATGTGAAGCAATTTTTCATTGCGAATGAAAGAGAGGTTTGAGCGGCACTGTATGGAACTGTACGGCACTGTATGCCAGTGTATGTCCGCTAATATTTTATAATAAGTCACTTTCTGTGTCTGCCGTATCTCAATGTAAATCTGAATGTCTGATAGCCTGAATGGTCAGTTCAGTTCACATCTCTGTAGTGCAAGCAAATGGTCAGTTATGTTGGACTCGTGCGTTTCGGGACTCAATGATGCGCACTATTCACGCACTTTCTCCTTAACAGTCCCTCTGTAGGCCTCCGTTCGGCCCTATTATCGTAATCGTAGAGTCGAATGCAATCACACGAAACGCGCGATTTTAATGTCAAAAACCTTTGGCTCAACGCGTGTTTGAGTTCACTCGAGAAAGTCGTTTGAGTCAAAGCAATAAAATACAAATGACAGCAACACTACACCTCTCCGCACACTCTCTCCGATCAATTCGTTCACTCCGAAAACCCTAACCAAAGACTAACACTTCTTCTTATTTATTGCTTAACTTTTTCTCTATTTTACATCTCAATCTTCATCGAATTTGAGCGTGATAAATTCTAATTGCCAGAACAACTTTAACTTAGTTTGCATTTACTTGACCACTTTACCATAATATTTGTCTGAGCTAGTTGAAAATATCTATTACATATTCTTTTAATGGATAAACAAATAAAATGACATAAACAAAACGACTAGATCAATTTATGGCTCTTAATACAAATCTGCCAATTTTAAAAAAAATATATATATTGAGAACAGGTTGAGCGTTAGCAAGATCAAAATTAAGAAATAAAATGTAAGCGGAAACATAAATTTGACTCAATTCTGTTGATAACAAATATGTTCTGACAAATAATTGTTATGATTATAAAATACCTGGAATTTTACATAATGGGTGCTTTAGTGAAAGCATCATTTTGTGAATCATTGGTACCCCAATAGTAACGGAGTGGCCACCCATTGCCACCGAAAGGGTCTTTCAAAGCAAAATCATAGCTTTTATTGTATGACTTAATGTCAATGGAAATCGATGTAAGGAATGGTGAGTAGGGAAGGGCTAAGTTTTAAGTCATTGCAGTAGTTTTGCTACACTTAAGCATAACAAGTGAAAAGAGGTGACGAGAAAAGGAAATTCATAGTACTCTAGCACTCGATCGCCCTCAGGCTTTTGGGTCAGCCTTTCATTTGTATTTTAATTTAGACTCCAATCATATATTGGATGTTTTCACTCAACCATTACTTCCGGCAAAAAAATGAGAATCAATTATAGGTGAAGGCAATGAGTGGCAAGAAAAAGGCTGTGCTTACCGTTCAATGCAATTGGCGTTAAAAATGTTGGGCTAAAACACTCATAACTGTTGATCGGCAAAAATTTTGACTCAGAGTCCGTTTGCAATATTGGGAACAGAAAACTCGTTTCGACCGTTGATTGCAAACAAAAGTGGTTCCAAAGGTTTGGATGCGCCGATTCCAATGTGACACAGAGTTCGCCCGATTGGTCAGTAGACAAGAATCAGCTATCGATCATTGTTTCGATCTCAGCGGTCACTCTATATAAATATACACAATATATATGTGTCTGATCTATGAGTTATATAAGATTAATAGGAATTAATGCCTATTAGACTACTTCCTTACAGAAGATTATTGGAAAGGATTAACGTTTTGCTAAAAGATTAGGTAAGACTACGTTAAGACATTCAGAGACAGTTATCAACACAAAGACGTCCCAACAATAGCCCATTCCCTTGAGTTCCACCAAAATAAAGAGTTGGGTAACAAACAGATCACAGAAGGAATCAAAAGTATTTCACAACAAAAACTCTTCACAATCACAAAAGTAGTGCCAATTTTTCAACTCTTATTCAATTGATTTTTCCTCGAATCTAATGAATAATTACCACAAATTAAAAACAAAATTTCAAAACATTATTTAAATCTATTTTATCGAATCTGCAAACATTACACGAAATTAATGAGAGTCTGAAATAACAAACTCTAAAAATAAGACAAAAATTTAACAAAGAGTTAAACTAAACATTGAAATACTTAAAGAGAGATAAACCGGAATTTTGTAAACTTGCAAACAACTTAAAAATATTGCCTGATAATATATGAGCTGTGTTTCCAGGACAACGTATGTGAACAAGAATAAAGCCGAGAGATTTGATATGTGATTATTTTATGGAAATGAGAAAAACACTGATAAAGGAGTGAGAGGTCAGAGCCTAAAACATATAGACAGCTAAAAAGTCCGGTTGTAATCCCCTACTGATCCGGCGCTCACTCCACTACTCTTTGACCAGTGATTGGAAATGAGAGTTCTGTGCGCTTATAATAAAAGAAAATATGATTTGCGAGTAATGTTCACTATATATGCTTAACAGTAGAGAAAGCACTTCACGAGGGCTTATATTAAACCAAATAAAAAAGGGGTACAAAAATTAAATGCTCAGACACTCAGACTTTTTTGTGCAGTCAATAAATACTCGGGTGAAGTGCTTGACAACTGAGCGACTCATGACTGGGATTACATTTTGCATAAAACGCGGAAATGTGTGACCAGATATCACGCTCTGTATATTGAAAAACAGCACATATTTGTGACACATTGGATCAGAGTATATCACATTCGCTCTTATAATACACTTATGAGAGCCCACTCTTTGACCAGTGCTCGAGCAGTGCAGTAAACAACAGGAATAATTCAGTAAACAAAATGCTATAACTTTAGAAAAGACGTAAAAATACTGATACGAAATGAAGTGCAAACAAACGGTCCACTAATAGAAGGAAATATGTTATTCACTAAAATATCTATAATAACATTAATATCTACACTCATATACTGTATATTTTGTTTTCTTCATATCTCGAGAGTATTTTGGGCCCAAAAATTTGCGCATAAATTATTTATTAGAGATTATTTTCTCTTATGTTCCTAATAAACAAGTTTGTTTTACTTTTTCTCTTCTGACACTAATATCTTGAGAATTAAAACGATAAGAACCACCGCTGGACTCAACTCAAGAACTTCTTCTACTTTATATACACAACAATCTATCGGAGACTTAATTGAGAGTAAAGTCCAATTAAATTGTACTTTACTTAACCAAAAGCAAAAAATTTATTGTCGACCAAATATAACACAATAGCACTGGTCTAAGGGTCAGTAGTGCACTGGTAATAGACAACGGGTTTTATGGTCATCCGAACAGCACATATTGTATGAGTCATACAACCATCAGACCAGAGCACTGGTGATCAGATCTGCTTCTATTTGAATAGAAAATAAAGTTTGAATTCTTGAAAAAATAGTTTTATTTGATTCTATATTAGAGGGAATCGATTGCAGACATATTTCTAACTAATCGATAGAAAGTGAACTCCATTTCCATTAATTTATATGCAGTCCTATTATGACATGTTTTATGCCAAAACTTTTAGCACTAAATGATTACTTTTGTTGCAATTATTAATATAATATTTGAGTCATTCATAAGTGAAGTTTTGCATAAAGAAAGTGAAATATTTGGCGATCTGTTAGTGCGGAAGAATAGGTCTCAATAGAACTGACAGCTGCGGAATGTTTTTGTCCGACTTATTAATAATATTGTATTTATTATTTGCAGTCAACGTTCAAAAGACACACAAATCTTGTTTACTCGGTTTGAAAGTAATAAAAGTGTGGACATCATTAGCATTTGATTAGATGCTGGTCTCTTCACTCAGCACTGCATACGTTTGAGTCAAGTTTTTGCATCCAATCATATAATCAGTGAATCAAAAGCAATACATTCATAAAATCTCATTGATTTTGATGTGAATATTCAACCAATACTTGAGAACTAATAATCAAAATCTCAGTCAATACAGAATAAAGAAAATCCACAAATTCTTGCAGACAATATAACAGAATTTATGCTTGAATTGATGGCCTAGCTCATCTCCATCACAATAATATAATCTATCATTAAAATCCAGATAAATGAAATTGAATGCAATGAAAGAAATGAATAATTTATTCACTTTAAGCCAATTTTACGCTTTATTTTCATTTTGTTGAAATCACTTTACGCCAGATATTTATGATTTCCAATACTTTGAGGTAAGGAACTTAATGACCATGATCATTGATCAACAATGAATAGATGGAAAGATTTCAAAATTTAGACTTAGTTCGAGACATACATCGATAAGATTTGTGCCAATTTTTATTACACCTATAATTGAATTATGACATCAAATCGGATATAAAACGCCAATAATTTATAAAAGAAGTGTAAAGCGATCAGTCGTTCTAAGCCTAACTGACCACCAGTTCGGAGCCAATACTGACAATGTAAAAAAGCATTCGGACATCTGCTGGTCAATCCTTTAGCCTGGAGCAATTCAGTTTCATACAAACTTACGGCACAATCACACAATCAAAATACAAAGAGTATGACAATAGCTATAGTAAAGCAAAAGATCCTCAAAAAAGTGACGGTTTTAGAGCAAAAAAGGACAAAATGTATATCCCGTTAAAGGTTAAAGTTAATAGAGAAAAGCAAATTCTATTCAGTCCTCTGTATATATTACGATGAGGTGAAGGTGAGGGCAGTGTAACAGTTGCTCTACTGCTTAACTCCAGTCACTGGAGTCCAGTGTAAAGACTACTTACAAAAAACCCATTCCAAGAATTTTACTTTCACTCAGTTCTCTCTCTCTCTCTCTCTCTCCTCCCTCTCATTCACTAATAAAAGACTTCTTTCGGTGCCTTCGAGGCAAAGGTCGCCAAAATGTGTTCAAAACCTTTTCGGAAACTATTCTTTTGAATAAAAATATCGGTTTTTAGAGCCAATACACAGAATACAAGTAAATCAGTGCTTCATTTGGTCAATGAATGAATGAAGGGATACGAAGAATATGTCAGATAAAAAAGAAAGGTATTACCAGTGATCGCATCCGGTCAACAGCTGTGCTGTAATACCAGAGACCATGCAATCAGAGATCAATACAAATGCTTTCACTTCTAAATAACTTTTGGCTAAAAATAGAAATTTTAGAAAGATTTTATTTAAATATAAAATCTGGCACAGAATCAAATAAGCTTGCCCTTTAACATAATCGTCTAACATTTGAGTCATATATCATTTGAATCGAGGAAAAGCAGAATTAATATAACGAAAGGAAACATTGATTTTTCCATTGATTAAAGGCTTGAAAACAATTTATAATTTATTGATGTTTTAGAAGACAAAACTGTGGGGACAGTCATCTATGACCGTCCATTCATTAGACTGTAATGGCAAGATATAATGATAATCTAGATTGGTCTGGTTAAAAGTTAATTCAATTAAGCATTGATTGGTAATACTGGCCGTCAAAACACGTGCCAAAGACAAGTCGTCTGTCGTTGTCTGCCATAAAGCAAATGCTTTTATAATCTTAACATTTCAAAGATAATGACCAAACATTGCAATAATTGTTGTTTTGAACGGTTATAAAGCAATGAACGGAAACTGGACTCAAGAGGAGAGACAAGTAAAGTCAAAGGGTTCGACGAACCAATTTCCTGGTTTTGGCCCAAAGTTTTAAACCAAAAATGCTTTTGTACTCTCTATTGAACTTATAATTTAGTTTCAATCGCCAATAGGGAACTGACAGCAAATCCGTGGCACTGGTAGCACTAGTGCACTGGTGGCACGCGCCCAACTGCTTAAGAATCAGCTGACCGTATCCACAGTGCCCACCATATGGTCAGAGATGCCAACTCTTATGCTGAAAAGCCATCGATTTCTTCAAATATTAGGAGAAAGTATTGATAGCAAAGAGGGCACAGAGAGAGTACAGGGAGAATAGGGAGCATAAGAGTACGGGTCATAAAAAACTATGCGGAAGACTAAATACTTTACTAATCTTGAAATGAGGAAAAGTCAAGACTCACTTCCGAAATGCTCTTAACATTGTATCCACAGATCTGTGCAATCAATGTGTGCGCCATATATGCCATTAGGACTCTAAACATACTGAAAATCATTGTCTTCTCTCCCAATAATCAACTCTACTATCGATTCACAACATTTCTAATTCACTTTCATCTCATTTTGAATCCAATATTCAATATTCAGACATAAGTTTGTTTCAAAACTAACTAGTTTTTCACTTTATTTGTCGCAAAATGCTTTTAAACTTAATATTTATTTTCATAAACCTTTTACTTTAAACAAAGAATAAGTAGAAAACAAATTATGACAAAGAATACAGTTTTGTCTAATAATTTGCACAATGAAGTAGTAGTTTAATCATTCAAATTAATTTGGTTAAATTACCCCATAAACATCTTTTCTGGAACTTTTTAGTTTTATACAGTGACCTATTGATTGAAGGACAAGAATGTAGGTCTTTCTAAATAAGAAGGTTATCCTAAACTGTCGCTTTTTTACATAAACTGACCAGCCTAATGGACATATTCTCTGCTGGATATCGCTATAAAGCCCTGGTCATTTCACAATTAAATTAAATGGCCCTGAATTTCAATTAGAAACTTTGCGAATGATTTATACTTTGGCTCAATAAAGCTGTCGGGAGTCGTGAAGAGCCCAATAAAATAACATCCCATTCATGATAGCATTGAGAGATTATCGTGAGACCAGAGCTCACACACTGACCAGTGCTCACATACTGACCAGTGAGGGCTTAAAATGAATTCTGTTCTACTAAAGAGAAGTAACGGCATAATACAAATGAAAGGGAAAGGGTTAAACGCGTTTTTAAACTAAGAGCAAAACTAATCAAGTGAGTGGACACGTCATTCACCCGCACACTGGATCTCCTTTTTATTCTGATCTGATCAGACGACCATCGATTACAAGTGAGACCATCTGCCCCTTTGACACTTTGAAGAGACTGAAATCCATTTCAATTAAATATTGATTTCAAATACAAATCAATAGTGAAATCAAAGTTTGAAAATAACAAAAGTTTGAATGAGTTTCCAAATGAGAGCTCAAAGGGTTTTGTCAAACATTCGTCAAATATTTATTGAGGAAAATATGAATATTTGCCATAAAGTGAGCGCAATATTGATTTAATGGAAAGGCTTTCTCATGAATTAATGGCAAACTTTTTAAAGACAGAGTTAATGAAAAAAGTTTAATGAAATGCAATTTGAGTGGAGAAAAGAAAGTAATAATATGTGAATTGGCTTTTGAAGAGATGTGTCTAACTCTGGTCCCAACTGTGATCTATATCTCAAGTATTATAGAGTGTGTACTTAACGTGAATTAAAACTTTTGGTGCGACTCAACCAACTTTTATTAGATGGTCAAAGAGTTGCACACATTCCTAATAAGTGTGAGTCTGTGCCAACACTAATAGACAAAAACTGAGGACAATTTCATCAATTCAATGAAGCGAACGGTCGGCGCAAACACTAAGAATAATCCGATCAAAACCAACAATTCATAAGAACCTAACAGTTATTCTCAATCTTTTTCTTTCTTTTTGTGGCAAAACTTTTGCCAATACAGGAGTCCCACAGCATGTATGCCTTGTATTGCTTATACCAGTGCTTCATATTATGCATCAAAAGTAGTTAAGGCAACCAAAATCAATGATGAAACCTATCAGACCTATCAGTGCGAACACTGCAACTCAATCATAACTTTTAGGCTCACAAAATCACTTTTGGGGTTAGGGTTAAGGCATTTTCATTTTGCTCACGCAATATGACGACCAGTTCGCAGCTTATAATACCTTAAACTCCCACTGATTCGACTTTCTCTGCTCTGCCTCTGACGCTGTGCCTCAACTCTTTTCATAACTGTTTAGAAGAGATAACCCAAAGTATAGATCAAAGTATAACACAATAGTAATAATAAATCCATCGCTTATTGGGAGCAATAACTGCGACCAACAATCCGTTCGCATATTATTATTATATTATTAGACATCACATCTGCGGTTAGTTTAAAATTGAAAGCACAGCCACTATATGACCGTTCATTATATGTGACTGACCAATGTTGACAGCACCCAGTCTTTCAATGATTCTATAAAATATCATTTTCATCAAATCGAGTGACTGACTGACCCACTAATGTGTTAGTTGTAGGCCTAAGCACCTGGAAATCCAGTTAACTCGAGCATAACCTCCGACATAGAGCACGGACTCAACTCATTCGTTGAAAAAGATTGATCTACCAAATAGCAAAAAAGGATATTATCAATAGAACAGCACAAATCATTTTCGTTTCCATAAAGGCATTGCTCTCGTGTCAGGTCGTGTGCCCCGACTTCCATACAATCAGTTTTGTCGCACTTTTCACAAAACCTTTTCTTTGTATTCATTTTGAAATTTTCAATTCAATGAACTTTAAAAATGCAATCCTTTGACAAACAAAACATATCTTTAATTATCTATAATTATAATCCATTTCCTTCAATAAATGACAAAAATCTCTCTTTAATTAACATTTACTCCAATCGCTTAAATTCAAAATTTGCGAACAACTGTCCGACAAATGTATGAATTGAATGTATTTACAGTTAATTCTAATGAATAAGATTTTAATCGATAATAACGTGAATCACTTTTTCCTCGATAGTCTATCAGAGCTATGTTTTTATCGATAACTATTCCCTAAGTTAAGGCCTCATATGGACTGTTTAATGACCCTTAGTTTTATTGCCCTAGATTAATTGCTATTCGATTAAAGAAATAAAACTCTAATAAAAACTTTATTTTTTAATTGAAAGAACAATAAACTTGTTTTGAGTGCAAATAAAATTGAATTAATGTTGTCTCCAAGAAACTTAAAATGTGACCATGCTCAATGTAACTCAATATAGCTCAATGTGCCTGTTCTAAAGAAAGTGTCAAAAATATAATTTTTCTATTTATTTAACTCAGATATGGCTTTCTTTGCAGTTTTGCCGTCACTTTCGTGGAAAACAAAGTGAATGAGAAATGTCACCGCTTTCTGTCTTAACGCGATTTTTGACTCCACTTTCGATAAATGCATTTTGCGGTCAATTCAAAAACAAAACATAATTATCGATCCGAAGACCGATAGCTTGTTTTAGAGGGACGGGAGGGACAAACATTTAGTACAATAAACACACCTACTTGAAAAAATTGACTTTTGAGTAGAGTGTAGGAGAGGGATAGCTCTGGGTTTGTCCTACTGTGCGGACACTATTCTCCAATTCTTGTTACAAGAGGTTAAGAAACAGATTAACCGAAAGAACTGTTATTTTTTGGATCACTTAAAAAGTTACACAAAAGTGACTTCTTTTTCATTATAATTTTCCATCGAAATGAAGATTAGTTCTCAGATTGAGTGGCCGACTGAGTGGCCATTTGACACTAACAACTCCGCACAACCTCTCCACAAGAGAAACGGTTTCTCGGAAAATATAACTTCTTTTACATGTTATTCGCTTTTTTTTGTTTGACTTTTTAGTGTTTTTACTCCAAAAAACACAAGTCTTTAATCAAATGGAGTAAATGTTTGAACTTATTTTTAAACAGAGAGAGAGAGAGAGAGAGAGCGAGAGAAAGAGAGAGAGAGAGAGAAGGAGAGAGAGAGAGAAAGAGAAGGAGAGCGAGAGAGCGAGAGAGATCAGTTTATGGGAGCAATTTTGTCGGCTAATCAAGTTTTATGCTGTTGAGGGAGGGCTAGTTTACGACTATGACTCACTCTATTAAGATATACACGACTTCATTGCGGTCTTATATATATCGCAAAAATTAAATCGATCGACAGATCCGAACAGCATATCAGACACGACATCAATAAGTCTAAAGTGAAACTCTGACACTAAAACCGATTGCGACCAAAGTTTTTATTGATAGCCAAAGAAGACGACCAAAAATAAAAAGCAATAGCTTTAAGTTAACTTCAATTAATCCAATATATGGCTCTACTTCAGGGACGGCCACTCTTTCACAAAACATCTTCATTTACAATATAATATTGCAATCATTCGCAAAGATCTCTCGATAATTAAATTTGAATAATCCCTTAACAGAATAATTAGTCCACTATTGGATTCATTACTATCTATTCATTGCATTTGAAATTGTTCTTGCTTATTCCTAACAATTCTCTACTCATATGGAATGATAGGTCAGCGTTGGTCTCAAGAAAAGCATTTATAACGGTATGAGTGACGGCAAATGTGATCGAAAGTACGGCAAATGTCAAAACCATTAGTTAAAAAAACTTGAGTTCAATACACATATTGCAAGACATGAAACTTCACTTACAAGTTATAACAAGAACTCATACTCTCATAACTCTCAATAAAGAAGAGATGTGTCGGTAATGACAAGTCATCGCAAGTCATCCAACAAGACATCCAATTATCGAATCTAACGACAAATAAATGCAATAAATTAAGCGCTGTATAAGAGTTGTGTGTTTTGTCCGCAACACAAACACAACACAACTTTTCTAAACATTTTATCATTAATTCTATTTACGAGTCTTTAACTCATCCAAAATTTAATAACTTTTTGGCAACACTTCACTAAAGACTATACCCTAACTGTTTGCTAGAGCTTTGAGGCAATTGTATTGCACTAAATACCAAACCATTGCAATTAGATAATAGTACGAACGCCAAAATAATGATCTTGCAAATTTGTTTTTCAACTTTCATTTGTGGATGAGAATTAGAGACATCAAGATTCAATTGAATAGGGAAAACAAAGGTATTCATTAAACAAAGAAGTCATTTATCAAATATCCCCCCCCCCCGAATTTAATATCCAATGTTTGTCTATGTAAGTAAAGTTCAAAATGTTCAAATCAAAGCAAGACGGGTATTTTTGTTAGATTGCCTTGGGAATATTTGTTATTTGAGTATTTAAAGTGTTATAAAAAGTACGATAATTTTGCACTCTTTTGAAATAATCAGTAAAATACACATTTTTTAAGGATTTTATTTTAATTAAGAATTTAGTAATGAATTTACAGATTTTCAGAACATTTTGTAAATAATTGAAACGAAAGAATCGGAGTCTTTGGCGATGACTTCATTCCTTGTTTCGACAACACATGCAGTATATCAGACATACGACGACCACCAAAACCGCGACTCCGACGGCCACTGCAATACCGATATAAAGTGGCTGCAGATATATGGGCTTCTCAGTACCAGAAGAAGGAGTAGTAGTATTAGTATTAGTATTGTTGTTGTCAATGTCATCTACAACATCGGTACTATTGTCACTGAGGACTGAAGTGATTCCATTGCACAGAATAATACTGAGGACCACAGGAATAATAACCAATATCTTTGGCGAATACATTTGAATCAGACTTTCGATAATTTGTAAGTCAAGTAAAAAATGGACTAATCTTTGAATTGATTCTCAAATTATATAAAAAGATAACGAAATAGTAATCATTGAACGA